>MU204349.1:1440517-1458017 GCA_017309775.1 Paedocypris sp. Pulau Singkep | reverse complement strand
AGATTAATAATCCCTCCTCGCTCTGGGTTGCTATAGTGAAACCACGGCTTGTGTTCCTCAGAAAGCTCTCGTGAGTCACACGGCGCTGACTCCAGTCTTTCTTCTCGCTCGTTTCTTTGATCGGATATTTTGCCGTTTTGAGGGGATTTCGTACGTCAAACCAAAGCTGAACATCCACAATGCCCCGACACCAAGACCTCTGTAAGTTAGACCATTACACCGAGACGTAAAGACACACACACACACACACTGTATTATAATCTTTGTTTTTATATTTTTAGTACTTTTTCTAATACTCTGAAAGGCAAGCCCTATTTTGTTTTAAAGAAATACTGTCTTTTCACTGACATCAGGAAAGGAAAGAAAACACACGCACACACACACACACACCACACACACACACACACACACACACACACACCCTAACAGAGAGAAAGACAAGGAGTCCACGAAAAGCAAAAAAAGGGGGAGTGAGATACACACACACACACACACCAATCATGAACAGAAACATATTTACTAACACACACACACACACACACTTGATCACTGCATATTTCCCCTTTTCTCTCAAACACACACAAACTTACATTTTCTTTCTCGTTCTCTTTCAAATTCACAAAGTATCTCTCTCTCTCACACACACACACACACACACACACACACACACACACACACACACTAACAGAGAGAAAGACAAGGAGACCACCATAATAGCGCGGGAAAAGCAAAAAAAAGAGAGGGAGTGAGATACAAACACACACACAGATACACAACTTACACACAGACACAAATTATGAACAGAAACATAACACACACACACACACACACTTTATCACTCTGCATATTTCCCCTTTTCTCTCAAACACACACAATCTTAAATGTCCTTGCTCATTTCACATTCACACAGTATCTCTCTCTCTCACACGCTAACACACACTCTCTCACACACAGTCTCTTGCTCTCTCTTCTCAGTGTATCTCTTTTTTTCTTAAATTCTCTCTCTCTCTCTCTCTCTCTCTCTTGTTGCCTCTCAACCTTTCTCATCACTCGCTCCCTTCTGATAATCAGAGCTTTATGAGTGTATAATTATCCTGCGTGAGATTAAAGTGAACCAGCTTTTGGATGATATTTGTCACATGTATTGGAGTAACTGAGCCATCACGAGTAACCATGGAGATCTCTCTTCCTCTCGCTTTATTACATCCTGGAGTCATCCTCCGTCATTTAGATGGTTTTAAGCCAAATAAAGCGAAACTTTCTCCATTGAATGTCTGATTCACTGATGCTCATTATTGTAGATGATTGTGGGAATGTAATACAGAGAACAACCACGCTTTGAGTTCAAATAAGATAAAACACAATTAAGCGCGTTCTGTGGCAATTTACGCAATGGAACCAGAACAAATGAGGATGATGATGCGATATGAGAACAAATAAAACTCACTTTATAATTCGGACACGTCGTCTATTTATAATTGAGCGAGAATATAGAAAAATGAAACTGTATAAATATGTTTGCTTTTTAACCGCGAGATCTTCTATATTCCGGTTTTGTTTGTTTTCCTACATATACTTTCATAAATTGCAAACATGTATGCTTGTTTCTGTGTACAAAATGACAAAATATATAATACAAACAAACAAACAAACAAACAGAAAGAGTAAAATTAGCTTTGTAAACCTCTTCCAATCGAGCGACTAACGGAACACGCGCCTCCCCGGGGGCGTGGCTTTTTGAACCGTGCGTTGTTAAATAAAGTTTTTTTTCTAGCGCCACCTCTTTTCCAAAATGGCGGATTACGACCTCACCACCAAGATAGCGCATTTCCTGGACCGGCATCTGGTGTTTCCTTTGCTGGAGTTTCTTTCCGTAAAAGAGGTGATTCGTTTACAAAAACAGTCAACGTGTATTGTGAATGTTACATTTCATTAGTAGTTCGTTTTGAGACGGCACGTGTTTCCCAGTGTCGTCCCGCTACAAACGCGCGATGTGTCGATACACTGGGATCATCATTCGGTTTATTTCTCAAATGTCTTGTTTTATAACACAAGTTAACTAATTCGCTTAATTTAATGTTTCCACGTTTTATTCGCGCTTGTAGTCACGAGATTTGTAGATGCCGGTTCTAGCGTTCCGTTCTCAACAGGCCACGTTTTAGCATTTAATGCTAATATATCTCGCCAATATTTACATTACATCTGTATACTAACATTTCTAAAACTCTTTCAGATCTACAATGAGAAAGAGCTGCTCCTGGGGAAGCTGGATCTTCTCAGCGAAACCAACATGGTGGATTTCGCCATGGACGTTTACAAGAACCTGTATCCTGACAAAGACATTCCAAATTGTAAGTCTGAATTTAACAATGAAAGCCGTTTTAATAACAGTCCTTGTGTGATTAAGCCACGTTTGCTTTATGTATTGTCCTTTTGTGATTAAATTGTGGTTTCTACAGTGGCAGCATATGAAAGCTGAAGTGTAAAGAACCGAAACGACCATTTTTAACTGCAGTTTATTTTTTACGTTTTTTAAGTAGCATTTAGTTAGTCATTTGTATTTATTATAATAGTATGTCAAATGTGAAATGCTTGCACCTGGTGCAGATTTATCTATAGTGTGTGCAGTGTTATTTATGTTTATGCTAATAATGCGTGCATGCATGTTTACATTACTTTTTTTACATTTCATATAGTTTTTATTCAAATATAATTCTGTTCTGTGTTACAATTAAAAGCTTTTTCAATATTTTACATTACTTAATTTCATGTCATATAGTTTTTATATACATATACATTTCATAAATATCGTTCAGTTGTTTTTTCAACACTGATGACCAAACAGCCGAACATGGCACACAGAATATTTAACAAACTACGAAACTATACTTTCATTAATCAATAATTTTGTACCTTTTTAGCCCTGAAGGAGAAGAGAACCACGGTGGTTGCGCAGCTGAAGCAGCTCCAGTCCGAGACGGAGCCCATCGTCAAGATGTTCGAGGACCCCGAGACCCAGAGACAGATGCAGTCCACGAGGTCGGCCGCGCTCACACGTCACGTGACGAGCATCGGTGTAAATGATGCCTTTACTTTTCAGGGATGGCAGGATGCTGTTCGAATACTTATCAGAGAAACACGCTGTGAGTTCCGTCACGTGATCAGATCGTGGCCGTGTTTATTTCACGCATGTTTTTTTTTTTCACGTTGGTATCTTGTCTCTCAGTTTCGGCAGGAGTATCTGGACACGCTTTACCGTTACGCCAAGTTCCAGTACGAGTGTGGAAACTACTCGGGTGCTGCGGAGTATCTCTACTTCTTCCGTGTGCTTGTGAGTGTTGCACTGTTGAAAGTGTATGGATAAGATGAACACTTTACTCATCTAAAAGTCACTTTATTACTCTGTCCGTCTGGGACTCTTATTAATAATAATTACTTTATTACTCCGAACTCCACTCGCCTGTTTGGGGATATTTGTGGAACCTTTCTTGTTCTTTGTTCTTGTATATTGTGTTATATTTAAACCGTTTCTTGCCTTCTATATTTTGCACCATATTTTAATATATTGTAGTTTTTTTATTTTGGTTATTCACTGTTTATTTTATTGTTATCTCATCTTATTGCACTAAACAGAGTAGCAATACTCATTTCATTGTAACTCTGTGATACAATGGCAATTAAGGCATTCTACTCTGAAACTGAATTAGTTGTTCTTGATGTTTATTAAATCTAAAATATTTGCAGATCATTTTTTTGTGATTGAATAAAACTATGGCATTATAAACTGTCGAACCAACATCTTTAGAGTTTCTCTCTGGTAAAATGGGAGACAACTAGCCGTTATATTTTTAAATGGAAAATACAATTCAAGGATTTAAAATTTTTAAATACTAACTGACAAATGGCGCTCTTGAATGTTCATCGAGTCTTTTGATTGTTGCACTTGGAAACATTTTTGAAATTGGACACATTAGAAAGTGTTTTACCACTACTGTGTTACATTTGAGTTTGATACAGTTGTTATTTTTGTAGATAATGTTTGTTGCAACTTTTTTTGTAGTTGTTGTTGACATTTTAAGTTCTGGAGTGTGTAATTGATGTATATTATTTTCTGATCGGAACTCTGCGTTGTGTTCTCTCAGGTTCCCTCCACGGACCGGAACGCTCTGAGCTCTCTCTGGGGGAAACTGGCCTCCGAGATCCTCATGCAGAACTGGGAGTCGGCCATGGAGGATCTGACACGCCTACGAGAAACCATCGACAACAACGTATGTCAGCCTCAATCAGCCTCAATCAGCTCAACACACAGTTCCACACATCGTGATATGACGAAGCCTCGTGGTTTAGTTAAGTTCTGATTGTTTTGAGCCCCGAGTCAAGCCGTTTTGGGCAAGTTACTTTTTAAAAAGTAATTAATTACTAATGACTTGTTACTTCACACTTTTGTCATTTTTTCTAATTACTGTGTCTGAAAAGTAACTTTTTGAAATTAAAGTAAACTGCACATTTGGTGGTCTGGTTATGCTCGTTTAAAAGGTAAAAGTGTTGTTCTTGCCTTTCAGTCGGTGAGCTCTCCTCTTCAGTCTCTGCAGCAGAGGACGTGGCTCATACACTGGTCTCTGTTCGTCTTCTTCAACCACCCTAAAGGCCGAGACAACATCATCGAGCTCTTCCTCTATCAGCCCCAGTGAGTTTGACTGCGGGACGCTCGCTCACGTGTCGCTCATTAGTGAAGCCGACGTGGAGAATCTACATTTTGCCTTTTCTCGTTCACGTGTTGTGCTCGCTGTCATTATGTCACAGCAGACAGCTAAAGTTGTTCAGCTTTTTAAGGAAGTTGGTATTGTAGCATTTTTACTTGAATGTGACTAATTGGATATTAGACAACTATTTTATTCAGGAAATATTTCTGCAGATGTTTTTGGAGAGTTTTCACGACAAAGGATTTTACTATTTTTAACAGAAATCGCCATGAAAGATTTTATCTAATTTTTACAAGTTCTTTTGAAACGTTGAATCTATTGCTATTTATTGGCTGATATAGAGATGCTTTCTTTTGTTTTTTCTTTTGTGAGCATCAAAGACCTTGTTGCCATCAATATAGCCATTGATGCTAAATGGCATCTATACATTTATATTAAAGGCTAATATATCAAACGGAAGTTTCTTTGAATTTTCACATTTTTGTTTTGGTAATTTTTTTTCCCGCTTGCAATCTTTATTTTTTCTGGAAAATACAGGGAAAAATCTGAAACAACACGAGAAAAAAGTTTTTAACAAAACTCTAAGTGAAAAAATAAACGAGACAATAATGTGAAGCATTTCATAGAATTTGCATTTGATAATATTTTGCCAATAATCTGAATCCACAAGCCCCTTGTGTTGCGTGTGGGCGAAACATCCAACACTCGTTGGAAAGCTGAACATTTTTCAAGAGAAAACAAAACGGGATTTATGTGCATTAACCTAAAACATTATTTAGATTCACAAAAAAGTTAGTTTTAATGGTTTCACTATGATCGGGAAGTTTGGGCCCTGAGGTCAAAAAGGTTAGGAACTCTTGTGTTAGACCATCTGTCATCTGTCTGATTAGATGATCTGAGATGATGATGTTCATGATTGTGGGCTTCGGCTTCCTCAGGTACCTGAACGCCATCCAGACCATGTGTCCTCACATCCTGCGCTACCTGACCACGGCCGTCATCACCAACAAGGACGTGAGGAAGCGGCGGCAGGTCCTGAAAGATCTGGTGAAGGTCATTCAACAGGTCAGCCACCAACATTAGATTCTGAACCATTCTGGTCAGAATGAACTTCTAGGACTTTACAGTTCTCGTTGAAGACATTTCCTGACCCTTTATTAGCGTTTTCGTTTGCGGAAATGTTCACTTGAAAACTACCACATGCTTTTCTGCTAGTCCAACCTAAACTGTCTGAATCAAACTCTCGGAATTTAAATTGTTCGGGCCAGCAGGAGATATTTATAGAATAGAGTTGCTTTAGTGTCGTGGTGTCACATTGTATACAATATATCTAAATATAAGACAAAAAGAAAATGTACCGTATATCTAAATATAATACAAAAAGCATAAAGAAAATGTGCTGTATCTATATATAACACAAAAGGCAAAAATAAAAATACTGAATATCTAAATATAACACAAGGCAAAAATGTAATACGGTATTTCTAAATATAATACACAAGGCAAAAATCAAATGTACAGAACTGTATATCTAAATGTAACGCAACGCAAAAAAAGAAAATGTACTGCATGTCTAAATGTAACACAAAAGACAAAAATAATCTGTGCCGTATATCGAAGTATAACACAAGGCAAAAATAAAAGTACTATACATCTAAACATAATACAAAAGGCAGAAATAAAACGTACTGCACATAAAAAATAGAGTTGAAAGGTACAACATATGTAAAGCGAAATGACAGAAGGCAAACATACAAAATTTGTATAAGACACACTACAAAATGTATAATGTACAAAATACAATACAAAAAGCAGATATTGGCGTGAGATCGATAGTGACCGTTATAGAATAGTGACAGTGATTTTCTATTCATTTTAAATCATTCAATAATCTTTCGGTGAACGTTTTCGTGCAGGAATCCTACACGTACAAAGACCCCATCACGGAGTTCGTGGAGTGTCTCTACGTCAACTTTGACTTCGACAGCGCTCAGAAGAAGCTGAGGGAGTGCGAGTCGGTAAGTTCTCGCGCCCGGGCGGTTCCCACACGCGCCTCACCGCTGCGTCCCAGGTGCTGGTGAACGACTTCTTCCTGGTGGCGTGTCTGGAGGACTTCATCGAGAACGCGCGGCTCTTCATCTTCGAGACGTTCTGCCGCATCCATCAGTGCATCAGCATCAGGTGACGCCTCCCGACGGGCCGCTGGGATCTGATCCGCTTGGCTTCCGGATCAGGGCGGATCCAACAGAAGCTCCGCCCCTGAAGAGACGCTTCCAGTAGAATGAAGCGCAGCCGAGTCTCAGTTATCATGTGTTGAAATATACGACATGAAATGTGACAACCCAAATACTAAATTGATCCATATTGTGAACACTATTTTTATATCTGTAGTGCTTTCAAACGACCAATTATTTTCAACTAATTAATCACACTTCTCTGACCTAATTATTGGCGATTAATCACAATTAAACGACCAAAGCTCGTAATATTGGTTTTGAGTTGTAATATGTCAATGAATGTAAACACTCGTTTACCTCAAGCAGAGCACAATCACTGTGCGCACCTGGTGACTCAAAAATTATTGAAACTATTAGATAAACTATTTAATATTATTTTTTGACACGATTCATATTCGACTTAATTGTTATATTTTTTTCAATCAGCGACACATTTCATGGAATATTTTTTTCCACCTGTTGTGTGTGTTTAATTAAAGTAAATGTAGCTTTTCTATATAAAAAGTAATATTTCTAGAATACATGGGTTTATGCTGTGAATTCGACTTCTAATGAAATATAAATATTTTGTTTTTCTTTGAGCTTTATTTAAAAAGCATTTTTAAAAGAGTTTTGAAAGTAGGCATAGGCTAATTTAGTTTGGGGTTCAATCAGATTGGAGTTGTATTGTAATTAAATTTGGTTCAGAATTAAAAAAAAAAATCTAAATTTCTGTTTATGCATTATGCACCTATAACTTACTATAATATTTGTATGATTAAAGTCTTGACACACACACACACACACACGTGTATATTTAGCCCATGTATAAAACCACTTTATATTTGAATTCTAAACACAGAGTGGAAACCAGACACTGTTTTTAAAGCAGACACATGTTGTGAGCGTCTCTCTCTCTCTCTCTCTCTCTCTCTCTCTCTCTCTCTGTCTCTCTCACCCTCTGTCTCTCTCTCTCTCTCTCTCTCACTCTCTCTCACTCTCTCTCTCTCTTCCTGTGTGATAGCATGCTGGCTGATAAGCTGAACATGACGCCCGAGGAGGCCGAGCGCTGGATCGTGAACCTGATCCGGAACGCCAGACTGGACGCCAAGATCGACTCCAAGCTGGTGAGACGCCGTCAGCGTGTCGCGTCCCGGACACGTCTGAAATTCACATTTAACACACACATTACAACATGCAATGAGATGTGTTTTCCCCATCATCCAGCATTTAAATATGAGAAAGAGATGATACAATGCAATAAAATACAACGATCTTTATATTTAGTTTTCATAGTCTTTCCTTATCTTTTTATTATTTTTATTTTTTTTCAAAAGATATGGAAAGATATAGAGGTTATTACCTCTGCACATTTGGAATAACATTGTTTTCTTTATATCTTGTTTTTATCGCATTTCTATACTTTTATCTTTTTATTATTTTTGTTACTTTATTTATTATTACTTTAAATATTTTTGTATTTCCCCCTTTGCACATGTAGCTGTATCACCCCATCCCCGTGTTTAAATGCTGGAACGATCAAAAACACATTTCACTACATGTTGTATCACGCTGTTTGATTTCTAGGCGACGAATAAAATTTGAATTTAAAGTGTAACGTGTCCAAGAAGCAGCTTAAAGTGTCCCAGTGTCTACGACGTCCAGTTTCCTAATCGCTGTCCCGCTTTTTTTCCCCTTTTTAACTGACCCCCCACTTTTTTTAAACTCATCTAAAGAATTGACATTTCTCTTTTTAAATACTTTTTTTTCCACATGGCGTCTTTGCGTTGGTCTCGGACTAAGAAAAGCGCTATATAAACGAACTTGAACTTGCACTTGCAGGGTCACGTGGTGATGGGCAACAACGCCGTGTCGCCGTACCAGCAGGTGATCGAGAAGACCAAGAGCCTGTCCTTCCGCAGCCAGATGCTGGCCATGAACATCGAGAAGAAGCTCACGCACAGCAACCGCAACGAGGTGACCGCACCAGCACTGCTCCTTCAGCTTCAGTCCCAATTTAGTCAACTGAATGTTTTTTTAGTTTTAGTCTAATTTTAGTCGACTAAATTACAGTATAGATTTAGTCAACGAAAATATAAGTGCTATATATTCTAAATGTTTACTAAAGTTGCTGTGTCTAAGAAATCTGAACACGTAGTTTAGTGTAAACGTGAGCAGTAAAAATAAAAATGTAGTAAATAAAAAAATACAGTAAAATACTGTAGTGTAAAAGATACAGAATTAACAAGTGTATCGATCTTCATGGTGAAAGACCAGACTGTGATTTTTCTCCGCTTGAAAATACAAGACCCAGTCTGAATTTAAGACCTATTGCTTATATTCTTTATTTATTATATATTCTTATATTCTTTTGATAATTTGAACCACGTTTTTTTTGTTACACTTTTCTTTTTAATTGGGAAAAAGTTGAACTGTTTTTGCTGTGGAGAAGCTATTTTCTTTAATGGTCTATGTAGTAAATGTTTAGGGGCCTTTAACTAGCGAATATATATATATATATATATATATATATATATATATATATTTTTTTTTTTTAATGATGTTTGTATCACTTTTTTCATTAGATTTGACCTTTTTATTACTTTTAGAATGTATACAGTCGTCATGAGACGTGCCTGTGTTTTTAAAGGACGTGTTTGTCCACTCCAGCTGTTTCCTGCCGCTGATGTTTCTCCGTCCGCTTCTTTTCCAGACGCCGAACTGGGCCGGTCAGGAGACGGGCTTCTACTAGACCACAGCACCAGCGGATCCCTCTTAGTATTTAACTCTTATCCATCACCTTCCTTTTAGCATCTTTTACCAGAGACATTTATTCCTCAACCGTTCCGGCTCTCAGAAGCTTGTAGGAGATTGTGTTGGGTGTGAGGAATAAACTAGGCCTTGCACGGTGTTCAGGATCTTTCTGTTCTTCACACACCTCCACATCACTTTTTTTTTTTTAGGATAAAATGACCAAAATAGTCTGGGAATTTTTTGCATTAAGTGGCTCAAAGCTGCCCACTGCTCCAGGTTCGTCACTTTACTTACTGAATCAAGAACTTGTGCGTGTCTTCTTTTTTCTTACCACTAGGTGGCAGCAGTTCTTTAGTTCTAAGCCACAAACGACCTTCGCCTGCCGTGTTTTGTGTGTGAGGAAAACCGTCATTGTTTCTCAAAATAGCACTTGGTAGTTTTCAGTTTTTTTTGTGTCTAATAGTCACATTTAAAACTACGTAATAAGCAGTTTAAAATCGCCTTTTGCTTTTGATTTGACTTTATTATCAACGGCAGACAATTCAAATTCATGTAGCTCGAAACCTGATTTGCCACTTATTCCAAGTAAGCCCCGCCTTTCATGTGGGACACTCCCCAGGTAAAGGTGCTGAGTGACAGATTGACAGTCAAAGCTTCTGCCTGCTAATGACGCGATTTGCCTCGACAATTATCAAATGTTAATTGATCACAAATTTTTTATAGTTTTATACCATATCTATTTGCAATGTTATTAAAAACCGTTTCAAAAGTTTCACATTAATTTAGATTTTCTTTTTTTTTTAAGTGAGGTTATGGCAATTCAAAGACTGAGAGAGAGAGAGAGAGAGAGAGAGAGAGAGACAGATAAATAAAGTGAGTGTGTGAATAAACGGGTGGTGATCACTATGATCCAGGTCTGATTAAAAGTGCAGAAAGTGGGAAGCATCAACACCTTTATTGACTTTGTTACACTAAAACACACTTTGCTAAAAATGGCGAAGAATGACATATGTCCTAATGTCTTTAAATAAAGTTAGAACACAAATTGTGCCTTTAATGTTAGTAAGTAAAATGTAATGTCGCCCCCCCCCCCACCAATACCACACAACTTTCCCCCCAAAATAGTTTCATTTTGAATGTGGGCATAGTTTTAAATATGAAGTTTACCACAACTGTACGGCGCTGGGAAAAACACGAACATGGACCTTAAAAAGTGCTGGAATTGTGTCTTTCAGGAAGTGTCGGAAACTCTGAATCCAGTAAAAAGTGCCACGTCGTGTGTGTGTGTACCGTATATCATTTGAGAAACGCAAGTGTGTGTTCAAACAAAGTCCCCTGATCCGTGTGTTTACTCACCGTGTGTGTGTGTGTCGTCACGATGCTTCAAACCGCCTCGGGTGCATTTCTACACTCCTACCTACCATTACCCAGCGTGCGCGTGTGTGTGTGTGTGTGTGTGTGAGAGATGTTCAGCCCTGGGAGTGGCTGCTAGATGTTCCTCCTGAGCCTCCACAGCTGCTGCCCATCTGCCAGTGAGGAGGAGGCGATGGAGGAGCTGCTGTGGGTGATGGCGCTGGTGTGTGCCAGCCTGCTGGTGTGGAGCTTGTTCTTCTGCTGCTGGAGGAGCCGGAGCTCCGCGTCTTCTCTGGAGAACTACCTCGCAGGTAAACTAAAAGCTCCGAGTCTGGAGGTTCTGGCACAGAACACGGCTTCTAAAAATACTGGAGGCTTCCAGTGGAGAAGTGACGTGCGTGACGTCACCGAGGAGGCGTGGCAAGAGCTCCGATTGCGCAACATTCCCGTGTGTTCACTAGGGAAGTCCGGTGTACTAACATTTTTTTCTACAGCTCGGTATGCGCATGCGCGTTATACACTGCATTCTTTTAATATACTTTAAGCGATTATATGTTTAGTTCATAGCAATTAAGATAGAAATGCTAGGCTTGACACTAAGCTAGCACGGAGAACTGCTTGCGTTCATCAGCTTTTATACACGTGATTTTCTGAATATGAAAAATACAGGCTGTCATGGAAATTGTAAATTTTCTGAACATTCGTTGAAAATGATTATACTTCATTAAACTTTATTCTTTATAATTTTCATTTTTGTGAAGTATGCTTGTCTACAGAACACCGTTAAAATGTACATTTTAAGATAGATGTCCGTCTTTACTTCCCGAGGTGTTTAACGCGCATGCGCCTAGCGCGAGGTAGGAAATTCTCCGGTGTGGGGAAAAACATCGAACACCGGCAAGTTCGCGAACATATAGTGTCAAATGACTGTAAAGTAAAAGTAAAGATTAAGAAGTCGATTAGGCTGGGAAACATATGCACGTTTGCATTGGGCTCGACGCTGCGCAGGCGCATTCCTTCGCATGAGCTGCAGGAGAAACGACGCGCATCGTGACGTGTCACGTGACCAGTTTGTGGTGGTCGTGATGGTCGGCAGGTTCCCACACGCTCGCAGGCAGGGGTGTAAAGAGTACCAGACAGCCAGACTTGAGTAAAAGTACAGATACTTACTGTAAAAATTACTCCATTACAAGTAACGGGTCACCCATTTCAAAAAGAATTGAGTCAAAGTAGCAAAGTATCCCATTTTAAAAGAACTTAAGTATTAAGAAGTATATATATTTTCGTACTCAAAATAGGCCCCAAAAAAGAAATGTGAAAACAAACTATTGTTTTTTTTAATACAGAAACAGAATTTAACCTCGATGTTTGAAAAATGGTAGAAGTAGATAAAAAGAACAAAAAGTCAGTCTCAATCGTTTAATACTGCAAGTAGATGTAAAATAAAATTCTGATTAGTAAATTCTATATTGTGCTTGATGTGCTGCTGGCGTTTGCTTCGTCACTGGCGTCAGTCCTGTCGCTAGTTAAACACCTGCTACACCTACATTTACGCCCCTAATTCGCGTTCATGTGGTTTTTAATTCACAAATAGCCTCCATTACCTTCAGCAGCCTAAAGATGGTGATATTCACCTCGTCCGCCCAAGAAATTAACCGCGGTATAAATCGATTCCAGCTTGTCGCGCACAATCACAATGTAACGAGTAACGATAAGTGTCAATTCAAATGTAGTGGAGTGAAAAGTACAGCTACTCAATCACAAATGCAGTGGAGTAGAGAGTAAAAGTTGCCAATATGTTTGATACTCAGTGCAAGTACGAAGTAGCCAAAAACATACTTAAGTAAAGTAACGAAGTACATTTGATTGGGTAACACTCAACGCCATCGTTAGTTTGATAGTGCCAAAGAGATCTTGAGTGCGCCCATGTGTAAAGAAAATAAACGAGTACTTTGCAACTTTCTATATTTTTAAATGAGAAATGGGCTATATAAAAACGTCACTAGCTAATGCTTGTAGTTGTAGCTATTTTATGCATGTGCGGTTTTCATGATTGGATAGTTGTTACTGCAAAAATATTTTAGCCAAATACAAATATCATTAGAGAAGTCTGTTGAGTTGTAATTCCCTGTAATCTAACATGAACTTGGCGTATGACCAGTGGTTTTAAACTGTTATTGTGATTATTCTTATTGTGGTTTCTGATCCCCGTCATGTGCTTCTGGTTGTGTTTCAGTGCTGGAGAAGCAGAAGAAGACTAAAGCTCCGAGTCAGGTAAGACGTGTCCGCATCACAGGAACATTTCAAGCATGAAGGGATTTTTAGAGCGGCCAGGTTTTTCGGAGTTCTCGGCCCGGTCGTGGTTTTCTATGTAGAGCATGTTCTAATAATTAATTCGAACTTCTTTCTGCCATTCTCACAACACTTGGCCCTCGAACACTTTAAAATATAGTCGGGAATGGAGCCTTTTGACTTTTCCAATCGGGAAAAAGTGTCAAATTCCCATTTTATGTGATGACACTTCAGTTCACCCAGACGTATGGACTATATGGAGCAGATCTCCACATTTCACGACAGCATCCAGATCTTGTGTGGCAAGAACGATCAAGAAATTATTTAAAATAATATTTGAATCATTCCCTTGGGCTAAGTCCCTAGGGAATGATTCATCTCAGCTAGGCTAACTAGTGTGATAGTGTTCACTGTATCTAACTGCAACACTTAGAAACTATCTAATTGGCTGAGAAATAACAGTCAAGCAGCTGTCAATCACATTCTCACCAGCCAATCAGAATAAGCTCCGCCCCCACGTGAAGCTAGTGCAAGAAGTCCAGACGGAAAAAAAAAAATTCCAAGCGAAAAATAATCGTTTCTCAGAAATGTTTGATATTTTCGACACTCATCTGATTCCATAGTTTACTGGAATGAAAGCGCTGGAGTGTAAAATCTCATTTGTCGCTGGCTGATGAAAAGCCGGAGCGAGTGAATGGAGTGTTTGTACCTGCTGGAAACGGCCAGTGATTCGCTCTTCACTAATTCGATCATTCGCTCTTCGCCGTGGAACAGTCGTGGCTTTGTTGCTCCGGGCGGAGAAGAACAGAATCTTGGCTTCCATCTCAGTCGCTTTTTTGGGTTTTGGAGAAGCTGCTGATGCTCCAGTGTGTGGACCATGATCTCACTGCTGTTTCAGAGGAAGAAGAAGCCGAAGGAGAAGATCATCTCCAAGGGCATCGTGGGCCTGGTCGCTCTGTCTCCAGACCTGCAGGAGGAAGAGGAGGAACATCGAGTGGTGCAGAAGGATGAGGAGGAGAAAGGAGAGAAGTCGGCGAGGAGAAGACACAAGCGGAGGATGAGAGTCACCATTGCTCCTGGAGCCACCACGACGTCTTCTCCTGAGCAGGTGAGATGGAGCATCACAGGTCTGATGGACCAATGATCTCAGGTTGCTTTAATAAATATCAAATAATAAAATATAATAAAAATAAATAAAATAAATATAATGCAAATAAATATAACAAAAATAAATAAAAGAAATATGATAAAAATAAATAAAATAAATATTATACAAATAAATAAAATAAATATAATATTTAAAAATTTAAATAAATGACCAGGTTTCAATGTTTAACTTTTTTTGTGGGTTTTGTGGATTTTTCTTTTCTTCTGGCAGGAACTTCAAATTGTGAATCACATGACATTTTGTTTATTTTGGAACTTTAATCTTTTTTTATTTGTTTATTTGTTTTTTTAATCACTTTGACCTGCAAAAATTCCTCAATTCACCCACATCTGCATCAGTCCTGCTGATAAGAACTAGACGATTTTAGGATTTAAACTTGATTTTTTTTCTCTTATTTTCAAACTTCTCTCTTATTTTTAAACAATTTCAGCTGCAGAAATGTTTTCCTCCACACACGTAAAAACAACATATAGTTGTTAAAATGCAAATGAGCTTCGGGTAAAATATTCATATCTTTCGACCTGCGTGCTGATTAATTAGAAATTTCAGCATATAAATTGTGGTTAAAGAGATCATTTCAATAAAACTTTAATTTTGTGATTACAATATATTTTTCTGCATATAATCAGACATTTTTCACGATTGCATAAAAGTAGCGTTTTATCGATGTGCGTTTATTTTTTTAGATGTAAGGTAAATTTTGGAAAACTTGTTTTTATTGTTTTTTTCTTTTGCCAATGTTTCCAAAACGTAGAGGATCTGAATTCTGTTTTGTTGTGTTAGTTGAGTTTGGTTGAGTAAAAGTGGATGATTGTGGATTGAATTTTACCATCTAAACCAGCAAACACAGGAGAGTTTCTGTCAGCGAGCAGAGGGGCTTTTAACTTCCGAAGCCCCTCGCTGACAAGACCATGGCAACAACGGCCTGCGTGAAAGCTTCTGTTACGTAAGATGTTGTTCCGCCTGGTTTGTGGAACTCCGTTTACTGGTTAATGATGGTTGGCTGGACATCAGGCTTTGCATTGATTGGTCGGTGCGTGTCATTGCTCAAATATCATTTTTTGATTAACAAGTACACGTTCTCGTGATGTGAAGTAAATTTTGAGATGCAAAACTGATCTATTACAGTATAGGTTCTTAATTCTCAAAATCGTTTTTTTTTCATCGGGAAAAAATCGGATTTCTCATCGTTTTGCGGTTTGTAGGTCGGTGCTTTGCTTTAACCCCCCTGTTATCAATTATGTTCGGGGGACTTTTATTATGCATATTTGTCAGAGATCAAAAAGTTACAAATCTGTGTGTGTGTGTTTGTGTATGAGAGAGAGTGTGTGAGACAGTGGTGTATTATGTCTCATTGTTGCAAAGAAATAAATAGTATTTGATCTTTCTTGCTATTTTTAGCTTCCATCAGGGTCAAATTGACCGGGACATTATCATTGTAACAAAAGCATGTAGCGGTCGTTAACAAATATGTCAAATGAAACATTTTTTAATGTAGATAAGACAAGTCGACTCAATTAGTCCAGCAAAGCTACATGAATAATTAGTTTTTGCAAATTCCCGACATTTGTTTTTGCTGAGCCAACAGATAAAGACAGTGTGTGTCATGCATCTCTGAATCCACTTTTCCATTTCTGGGTCGCGCTGGCTTTATAGTTTCATCACCGTCTCCTTTTAATTGTTTAATTTGGAATCAGATTAGTGCCAAAAATATCAAACGTAAATTTCTGAAAATTCCTGCTTCACATTTGCGTTTTTTTCCCCCTTGCAATTACGTTTGGTTTTTCATTCTTTGCTTGCAATCTTCACATTTTAGTTTTTGAAACTATTTTTTTTCGCTTCAGGTTTTTCGTTGTTTTTTTGTTGTTGTTTGTTTGGATTTCCGGCCCAAGTTTCACGTGTGGGGCGGGGCTTAAATCTGATTGGCGAAGAAGAAGGAAAAAACAAAACAAAAAACAAACGAGCACTTTTGGCCACTACTCTGATTCCATAATACTTTCCATCAATGTGTTGGAATGTAGTTGTGGATTGTGGAGGCTCGAACACAGAGTCGTTTGTTCTGGCGGGAGGCGGTGAACTCTTCCCCCGCGTAATAGATCAGATGTGTGGTCGCATTGTGCGAAACATCCAGTGTGTGAAAGTGAAGCGGGACAGAGACGCAGCATCAGCATCAGCATCAGCGTCATCCACCTCACACAGACACACACCATCCGCGGGACTCTGCGATCGGCAGGTCGGACCCAGACGTCGAGGTGAAAGGCGAGAACGGACGAACCAGTACGTACTTGTGTGTTTACCGCATCGCTGAATCTGCAAAGTAATGATGACGTCAAATTGGCGCGTCATGCAGCGCGCGCGCCCCGACGTAAACAATGTCTGTGGCGATTCTTCTTGCGTTTACATGTGCTCGTGTATCGTGTCGTCTTTACGCAAAAATCTCGTGCTTTACACAGTGACGTCAAACTAGCCCGTTTGTCTGTTTTTTTTGCACGCGCAGGTGCGTTATCAACCGTTAGTGTTTGGAAGCTTGGAAATATATTTTACTGTACTTTACAGTCATTTGGCATATTTGGAATTTATATTTGGAAGATATCTTGCTCTTCATTAGCAATTACACTTCATTTTCAGTTTTTATCATCGCTACTGTTTTACATTTAAGAGGAAATATTAAATCAAGTTTTTTTCGAAGTGTGATAAGATGCGTAATCACCCTGCATAACTGGTTTTAACTTCATGTTTGCGTGTTTTGGCAATTATTGGCCAAATTCCTCATTGTTCGGGTTATTTCAGAACAGATGTTGCCATTGGGACACGTCATTGGACCAGAAGAAAGTATTTTTCCTTTGTAATCTTTAGCTCGCGTCTTTATTTTGTCTCCATCAGTGTTTGTCGGATGTCTACCATTATTGGCAAGTTTTTTCCCCCAAAAAAGTCTGTACTTCACTTAACATCTGTGTCGTGTTCAGCTTTTCCTTATCACCTGTTCCTTTTTTTTGACCTTCCCAAACCTTCCT
>MU204349.1:1418539-1432064 GCA_017309775.1 Paedocypris sp. Pulau Singkep | reverse complement strand
GAAGCTCTAAATCACTATTGAATATTGTTTTCTAAAATAATAATAATTATAATTATTATTACATTATATATATTTTTGTTTATAATATAATAATATGCTGTACGATTCAATAAACACAGAAAAAATCGGGGGAAAGTAATGTGGGTTGGAGGAAATTAAAACAATGTTGGCAATTTTTAAAAACTGTTGAAAGGAATTTTGTGATTTTACTGTAACTGTAAAACAGCCATTGTGTGAAAGAGAGAGAGAAAAAGGGAGAGGAGAGAGAGAGAATAAGGGAGAGAGATGTAAAGAGAGAGAGAGAGAGAGAGAGAGAGAGAGGAGAGAGAGAGAACAAGGGAGAGAGAGATGTAGAGAGAGAGGAGAGAGAGAGAGATGTAAAGAGAGAGAGAGAGAGAGAGAATAAGGGAGAGAGAGAGAGATGTAAAGAGAGAGAGAGAGAGGAGAGAGAGAGAGAATAAGGGAGAGAGATAGAGAGAGATGTAAAGAGAGAGACAGAGAGGAGAGAGAGAATAAGAGAGAGAGAGAGAGAGAGAGAGAGAGAGAGAGAGAGAGAGAGAGATTTTATTGTAGTAATCTCATTCCGATCAGGCTTTTCCTGGTAGGATTGGGCTTGTGTTGTGTCGACACGTGTGCAGGCGTGTTTGGTTGGTCACTGGGTTAAACTCGCTCAGACCAGCAGATACTGACCATCAGTCTGAAAGTGCCGAGTCATGACTAGTCTAAACCCAACGCCTCAGACATCCACTCCAATGGTATTTGTCGTTTAGCCAAACTATGTTTTGTTCTGAATGCGTCTTCTTTTCTGTATTTTAGACGCCTTGTAGAACATTCCAAATCTCCTTCCCTACGCTCAGATTGTTGGAATGGCTCTGTCAGCACTCCTCGGAAAGTTCGGCAGCAGCCTTGTGTGTGTTTTAAATCCACGCTGTTAGCATTAGCATTAGCGTTAGCATTTTCATGTTTGTTGAGACTGTAGCATGTAGCTGTTCATGTTTTTTTTTTCGGCATCACGTTTTCTGTCTCTCTATCCATCCATCCGTTGCTCTGAGTGAACTAGCCTAGCGTTGTGCTCATGGGCGTCTGATGGGCGTCTTTCACCCTTGTGTCATAGAAACGCCGCGTCTGTTGCTGGAATGTTCCCCAGCACCAATAAAATGGGTCGGACTGAATGAAGCCGGTTTTTAGTGGGTTTCTTTACCTCAAAGGAAATAGACGTGATGCTGATAACACTTGTGAGACTCTCTGTACGTTCTGAATGCGATTAGTGCCAAAATGATCTAATAGACATTTAAATAAAAGTAAAGACAGAAATTAAGAAATGAACGAAATGCTTCACATTTACGTATGTTTTTTTTATTTTTGGCTTGCAATCTTCACATTCTCGTCACTTTTCGCTTCAGATTTTTTTTAGTTTGTTCGTTTTTTCGTTTGGATTTCTGGCACTACCTTAATGTGGGTGGCGGCCTTTACTTAAAACAAGTGGAACATATTATCATTATTTAATTAATAATGTAGCAGAGTGCGCAGTGTGTAATAAACAATTGCACATACACGTTTCAAAATATGTAAATTTTTCGATGTGAAGAAACAAAAATGTCTGCTATTATTGTGAAGTATCTGCCACCACATTAATTAAGCAATATTGTGCTAAACAACACTTTAATCACCGTTTATTGCGTACTAATATTAAAAAGCGGTGAATGACACAATGGCTCGCCGAACTCCTCCCACACTTCCTGGTCAAGCAGCTGTCAATCACATTTACACCAGCCAATCATATCAAGCTCCATCCCTACGCGAAGCTTGTGCCAGACGTCCAAATGAATTTTTTTTTAATCGGTAGATTAAAATTAAAACTCATTTCAAACGAAAACATGTTTTTTTTTTTTTTGCGTTATTTGAAAAACGCACGTAAATTTGAAGGATCGTTGTTAGTTTTGGCACTAATGTATTTTTAATGTAATTAAAACTGTATTTTCTAATCCGTATATACTCTTTTTTTTTTTTTTTTTGACGCTGTTTGTGTTTTCTTAGTGCTGCTGTACCAAGATTTTGCTGCACAGAAATCTCCCCACTGTGTGACGAATGAAGGATTTTCTTACTCGTACTTACTTATAAATGGAAGGAAATACACAGCAGCTTTACGTCTTTTGCTGTCGTGGAACCTTTTCGAATTTATTTTGAGCTGTAAACAATTTAAGCGCTGTAAGCGTTTTTAGTGTCAGGAAGGTGTGTGTCGTGTTTCAGTCGATGCTGCTTTTTTTACACACACACATCCCAGTCACGTTTCTTCACTTCCAGTAGGGGGCGCCGAGTCTAAAGCAATGGTTGTTATGAGCACGAGGTGGAGTGAAGCACCAGCAGCAGAAGCTTCGCCGCCTGTTTCCTGACGTTTACTCGCCTTGTCCCAGCTTCTTTCCGCTAGTGACGGTTCCACCTAACGCTTTTTACAACTTTCCCGCTAGTGCGTCGACACTCAAACTAACGGCTCATGGCGGGCGGTTCTGAGGATGGAGAACTTAACCTTTGCTCAAGCTCGCTACGTTTCTGGCTAATTGTTGCTGCTTCCCGTGTTTGTGGGACGGGGTTTGGGTGTGGAGAACTTTTCCTCGGAAAGGCCAGGACTTCAAAAGAGTTTCGTTTGACCCTTCGTGTTCAGACTCATGGTGGTAGCTGGCGAATGACGCATTGATTTAACTGCCTTTAACTGTCTGTTAAACACCCGGAAAAGAAGAGTGGCGAGTAGAGATGCACCCATACCACTTTGTTGGGAAACGAGTACAAGTTTATTTCATTTTCTTTTTCATTTCGGTTCTCGCGGATACAGAGTACATAATCACATTTAATCACATGATATTAATATGTGTTAGGTAATAGCTTTAGGTCATATCATTAAAAAAAATGCAAGGGACTAGTTTGGAATTAAAAACATTTACTTAAAATGAAAAGCATGTTGTATGCCACATCTTACAGAATAAATCATTATAGAACATTGAAATAGTGACAGCAACTAGTAATTTCTTCACTTTGTTGTAAACTCTGCTGTTTTGGACAGCAGAAGGGAAATTAATTAATATCTTGTGTTTTTGACGTATTATTGCGAATACAAGCATCTCTTTTTTTTTAATTTTCGACAAAAAGAAAGAACATCCACAATCAAAACGCTCGGCCGCTCCACAGGGGATAATAAACCTGAAACAGGCCTGACAGTCTGACTGGATTAAACGTGTTTTATTAGGCTTCAATGGCGTCAAATCGACTTCTCTAATAAAATAAGATTCAATCTGTAAACTTGTGACAAAGTAATAGTCTTGGATTTAGTAGTGTGAAAAAATGTCCTAAATATGAACTATTGGGGTTTTTACCAAAGTGAGATGGAAGTATGGCGGCTTTTAAAAACGTACGGAGTAGAAAGTACTCACAACTGCATTCAAAAGTAAGAAGTAGAAGTCAAAAGTAGGTGGGGGGGGGGTTACTCAAGAAAAGTATAAATAAGCCACAATTCTACTCAAGTAAAGCAACAAAGTAGTATTACTTCAGTACTTGACAACCTTGCCAGAAACGCATAATCAGATCCACAAATTATAAAATGATAAAAGTCGGCAGAAAGCGCGTTGGCGTCTTGTACTGTTGCGCCACCAGCTCGCCGCGTCTGGAAATGTTCTGCGGGACATTTGCTTTGAGTTTTCCACGGTTTGTTATATAACTGGCCTTCAGCTGAGTTGGTAGCGTGTTCCTCTCTGTGGCACCAAATAAACCTTCAGAACAAAGAGGCGGCGGATGATGAGGACGATTTATCCTGGCAAACGTACTCTTCTACTCACCTTTATTCCTCTCACACTACCTCTCTCTTTCATTGACTTTTCCTTCACTCTATTAACTCATTCTTTTTTTTCTAACACGCTCACTCTTTCACTCCCTCACTCTTATTCACTTTTAACACACTTTTTTTTGTAACTCTTCACACATTCACTTATTTCCAGTTACTCCTTCACTTTTCCCTTCACTTTTTCCCTCTCTCCCTTCATCACTCTTCATCATTCACTCCATCATTTACTTTTCCTTTCACTCCCACACATATTCATCCCTCATCGCTTCTCACCTTTATTCCTCTCTTTCATTGACTTTTCCTCACTTTTCCCACACTCTTTTAACACTCTTTCACTCTTACCACACTTTCTCTGTCTCTTTCTCTCACACTCACTCTTACTCTTCACACATTTACTTATTTCCAGTTACTCCTTCACTTTTCCTTCACTTTTTCCCTCCCTCCCTCACTCTTTCAGTCACTCAACCCCTCCAATCCTCTAACTCTCCACACACACACACACACACACACACTCACTCTTTCATTAACTCACTCACTTTTTCTTTCACTTACTCATACACTTCTTTCTCATTCCATCTTTTAATTTAACTTTTAATTTAATCTTATCTTTTAATATGACTCTTTCAGTTCCACTCTCACTCTTTCTGAGCGGATTTATCTTGGCACACGTGTGATCGACTCGTAGCGTCGTCTGTGTTTCTCACTCAATCGTCTCAGCGAGTGGTAGTCGGCTCCGTGTAGTACGTCACCGTGGTTACGGGCGTTTGTTGGGTCTCGTTGAGCGTTGCCAAGGCCGCTTTTATCTTCTACAACACTTCCTGGTTCTCGGCGCTATCATATTTTGGTGATGATCTCCACGGCTCCAGACGTCTGCTCCAGTGTAACGTAGTAATGCAAACTATCACTTCTATTTTGGGTTTTTGGCGAGTCGCGTCTGATTGGTCGAAGCGGCCGCTAGAACTTTCGGGAAACACTTGGGAAATTAAAATCTGATTTGACATGAACTGTAATTACACGAATGATTCTGGCCAATCAGAGTGTGTCCTGACGTCAACAGGAAGTGACAGTGATGCATGTCTGTGTCGTCTTTTTTTCATTTAAATTTTTTAGAATTTATGATTTTTTATAATCAAAATTTTTTCATTTTTATATTTGTAATAATCGTATCATCCGTCCTCTCTCATACTTGCCTGTCTAGATTTACAATTCTTTACAACTTCTACTTTACATTTCCAACTTTGTAATATTTCATCATAATTATTTTGTAACTGTCAGAAAAACGATTCGCTTTTGTTCTTGGTCTCGTCTTAATATTTACCCGTTACTCCGTCTCTGATTCCTTTGGTTTCCGTGGCAACGCTGCAGTTTATGAAGCACACGCCATCAGAAGTGCTGACACTCATTCACTCCCTCCATCATTTACTCTCTCCTTCACTCCCACGACGCTTCTCACACTCACCTAACTATCACTCCTTCACCCACTGACTCTTTTACTCTCCCTCTTTCATTGACTGTTTTCCTCACTCCTTCACTCTCGTAACTTCCTTGTTTTTTTTACTCTCTCTTGCTATTTCTAGTCTTACTCTTCACTACTCACTTTTAACACACTCCCTCATTCTGTAACTCTTTCTCTCACTCTTTTACTCGCTCCCTCTTTTCGAACACGTTTCCATTCACTCCTTCATATTCTGTCATTCACTTTTTCTCTCCCACACTCTTTCGTCTTCTAACTTTTCACACACTAACTCTTTCCTTTTGTCACTCACTTTTTCTTTCACTCTCTCACACACACTCATTTATCCATCATTCATTTTCCCTTCACTTTTTCACTCCCTCCTTCTCTTTCACTCACTCACTCACTCACTGCTTTACATATTCCATCCCTAATTCTCTCACTCCTTCACATACTCTTTCACTCCCTACCTCATTCTTTCACCTACTCATTTGTTTACACACTCTTTCGCTCACTCCCCTTTATCTTTTCGCACACTCACTCTCTCTCACTCCCACACAACTAAAACAATTCGTCCCCAGAGGCTTGTTTCCTGTAGCTGGAGACTCTTCCTGCCGCGGCTCATATTATATTTTATTAGCCTCCGTCACAGGAAACGCTCTTTAAAGCCAGTCAAGGGTTAATAACGAGGTTACTGATTCTGACTTACTGATTTGTACCAAATGTGATTTGTTTGTTTTCTAAGGTTTTGAACGCACACGCACACAGACACACACACTCTCACACACTCTCACTGACTCACACACACACACACACAAGGCTTCCTAAAGTCCCGTGCTGGTCTGTAACGCCGTGGTGACGCGCAGGAACATCACTCACACTGCTTTCACTCCAGCTTTCACTCTTTCACACTGCAGGGTGTGTGCGGGCAGTGCCGCGCTCGAGGCTTCGGAGGACAACCATGCGCAATAAATTCCACCATAAACCCGGAGCAGGAATGCGTGAGAAGGGCCCGTGGAGGGGAAAATGGAGTGTTGTCTGCCAGAGTGTCTGAATGAGCCGCTTTCAGGCGCTTTACGAGTCTCGCTCTGTCCGTCTCTCACGCCACGACTGTCTGAGGAAACCAGAGGAGATCCATCGCGCTGTTAGATGATGAAGATCGGCCCAAACCCACCCAGTTCACAACTCAACTACGGTTTTAACCAATCACAAGTTCTCCCAACTCAACGTAAAGTTCACGGAGCGTTAGTATGTAAAGAGTACTTGAAATAAATACTTGAGTAAAAGTACCAATATGCAGAGGACTGATTTCGCAACAGTTTGCCGTATTGACAATCTCACTCACTTTACTTTACTTTACCCTGCTGTCAAAATCCATTACAAGTTCCCAAATTCAAGAAGACTTGAGTAAAAGACGCAAAGTGTCAAATTTCAAAATGATGAAGTATTTCACTGGATTCAGGCTCAAGAGATGTGAGACGCAAAGAAATGTGAAAAACAAGAAACTCTTTATTCATGAGGCTTTTTTTTTTCATAATATAGAAATGACATTTAACACCTCAATGTTTCAAAATGGCAGAACAAATTTGATAAATAAGAACAAAAAGTCCGTCTCAGTCAACTGCTAAATCACTCTAGCTGATAAATATCATCCAGTACCTTCAGCATCCTGCAGATGGCGATATCAAAAGATTTTGGTTTTGTTGTTGAAAATTTTTACTTGTGGCTCACAATCACAATGTAACAAGTAAGTGTCATTCAAACGTAGCGAAGTAAAGATACAGATACTCAATCACAAATGTAGTCAAGTAGAGAGTAAAAGTTCCTTTAATTTTTAATACTCAGTGCAAGTACAAAGCCGCAAAAAAAAACCTCAAGTAGCAAAGTCATTTACTCAAGTACTTTACACCACTCCATGCTAAAACTATGAATACTAAATTTAAAAAAGTACATTGTGTTGCGTTCAAGGCTTTTTTAAAAATTGTGTTCATGGTGTTTGTAACGCCACAGGTTATGGGTTCGATCCCAAGTTCAGTGGTCTCAGATAAAGCTGGTCTGCTAGAGGCGTTAGTTCATCGATCTGGTTCTGGTTCTGGTCTTGAGATCTTTGTGGCTTCGGACTACACAAGGCTTTTGTTTATCCAGCTTCACCATAAATCAGTTTCAGCGTCAGGCAACGACTTACAGATGCTCGGAGAGGAACGTTTCACTCTCAAGGAGACGAGAAGATCTTCTGCGGACCAGTTTACGCCGCCTTTGATTCTGTTGATCGGAGTGTGTTGGGTTTTTTTTTTTAATCTCAGTTCAATAGTAGTTAGTAAGAGTTTATACAGACGGACAATAATTTGTGCTTTCACTCTGATTCAAACTAGGTGTGGTATAGTAATAAAGCGGTAGGAATGTGAAAACCGCTATTGAGTTGTGCCGCGATATGGATATTGTCACACATTGCATGCAGCGCTGTTTCGGCTTATATTTGATCAAAGTCGTTTGTAAACGTTTGTTTCACGTGACGTTCAGATTCAGACTCGGGTCAAGAAAGAAAGAAAGCACGACAACATTCTGTCTGTCTCTCTGTCTCTCTCTCATTTTTTGAATAAATGTCAGGGCTACTACTTATACTGTATAAGAAATACTGTATTAAAAATGCCAGACGCTTTTCCAGGTTACCCTCTGCGTCTAATTTCTTTAAATAAAGTTACAATACAGATTTAGTGTACAAATAATGTAATTATAATGTCCACCCCCGTCCCCCAACACCGTTATCGGGATATGAATTTGTACTCATATCGCCCTGGCCTAATTCAAACCCAAAATCTTGATTTTTGCCAACAAACGGTTGTTAGAATAAGGAGAAATGTTGATTTCAGCCTGCTGTTGCTAGGGCGGTTGCTATGATGCTGCAGTGAAGAGAATAATGTCTTGAGGAAATGAACAAAGATCCTTCGTTTTCATCCCTTTATTTCGCGGCTACAAAACAATTCACCCGTCACTCGACTGCGATTGCTACTGTTCGTCATTACATGGCAGCTGAGATGGATTTAGAACTTCAAAATTGAATTGAGTTTTGTTAAATAATTATAATAATTTCCTGCTTTACATGTATTTTCCAGGTTTGTTTTAAACACATTTTGCAGAATCTAAGAGCAAATACGGCATTTTTTTAAAGATTTGATTTGAGATCTGCGATTTCTGTTACTGTAGCAACAGTTACATCAATATATTTGTATAAGCTATTTAATAAATTTGCCGTAAAATGTCCGGTATACCGCTTGTGTGCGCAGTGCTTATGGGGATGGCCTCGGCCTCAGCGGACTGTGGCTTTATTTGCTTTAGAGACATAAAAGGCAAAGCGAGATGTTGTTTGGCAGCTTTGGCTTAGCTGGAGAATGAAGAGGTCAAAGGTCGTTGCGCCGCCGCCCCTGTAACAGTGGACATGCGCGCGGCTCTTTACTGCCCCCTTCTGACGCAAACCACTCACTCTTTCACTCCTGCAATGTCAAAATCGACTAATAATGTCCTTTAATTTTTTTTTCCTTCTTTCTTTCTCTCTCTCACTCACTTTTTTTTTTGATGGGCTGAAACACTCTCTGGATCACATTAGGATGTTAAGCAGTTTCTCTCAAACCATCCCCAGCTCAGATTTTGAGTAGAATTTGAGTTGCGTTCTAGTAATCCATAATGGAGAGATGCCTTATGGAGGATTTAATCATTAGCGGCCAAGGTAGGAATCAAATTTGCATAATTGACAATATTATTGCCATTTTTAGCGCTGGTTTTCATATTGTCGTATTTTTTGGACTATTTGTGCACTGGGTTATAACTAGTTGTCTTTTCATGTTTCTTTTCTCCGGATTATTTGTACATTAAATATTTATTAAGTTTATTTAGTTTTTTTTTTTTTTTTTAACTATTTAGTGTTTTTTATTGCTAGCATGTCTTTCAGTAGAAAAGATGGAGAACTGACTGTTTGTTCTTACTGGTCATTACACGATGTCTCTTTCATAATTGGTTCCAGCATTAACACTCATTCCTAATCATAATCTGAGAGTTACACATGGAGCTTTTACGGCAAAAATCCCACATGTCTTGCTCCCGGCAGTTTCAGATTGATGCTTGGGTCCACGCCCCTTGATGACATCACAGCCGCGGCACAATGAGCCTTTGTGATGAAGGTCGCTTTCCAACAAAGTAGGAGAATAAATCAAGTCGGTGTGTTTATTGGTCTAATGAGGTTTATTACCCCTCCACGATGTGTAGTTTCCTAGGAGGAGAGCTTAGGATTGAATAACACCCTGCGCTTTTCTCGCCCTCCCTGCTTCCTTCCCCGCTTGACTCTTTTTTTCTTCTTCTTCTTCTTCCTCTGCTTTCTGAATGCCGTACGCCCCTCTGGTTTTGATCAGCGTGCGATGTCTCGGGGTCACATGAGTTAGTCGCGTTCAGTGTTTGTCTTGAGAGAGAGAGACGGTGATATGGACCTGTGCTGCGCTCGCTGTCGTCCTCCTCGCAATGGTAGGAAACGTTTTTTCTTTCATTTGCTGACGATGAGGGAGTTTAGCGGGAGAACATCACCATTCTCTGGTTCCGGCTCTTACAAACATCTTCTGAAAGCGCTTGGTGTGTTTTCCAGCCAATGACAGGTGATTCTGCGCAGGAAGTGAGGCCTGTAGTGGAGGCCATTTTTGATCTAATAATGGGCGTGGCAGGTCCATCTTTAGCTCGGCGATCTTTCTAGATCATCCTCAGCGTGGTGGCCATCACACGACCTGGATTCTCTTCTACTTTTAAACTCTTCCGTCTGGTCTATGCATAGCTCCAGTCCCGTTATACATCAGCGGGTGTGTTTTTTACTCGGTAGAGGGCGACTGGGTGGTCGTGTTCCTCTCAGCAGTCACACGGCTAACACGGCGTCCGGTTTCTGACTCGCAGATATCGCCAAAACTCTCATTGTGCCCGGGACATCAGAGGACACTGCTCGGGTTACATACTGCGACCTGATTGGCTGGTTTATTTTAGTCCGCCTTGATTCACGGAGGGCTGTCAGTTTGTTTGCAAGCCGTGGACTTTTCCTGGCTCTTTAATGGTAGATTTATAGAGTCGTGGAGGGAAACGTGTTCCGTCCTGCTGAGGATAAAATAATGTCCACTTATAGTTTCCACGAGAGGTTTGTCGGGTCGGTTCCGGAGCTTGAGTCCCTGCGTGGAGGCGTCTGGAAAGTTCCAGCCTGTGGTTGAAGCTGGACGACATGTATGAAACTAACTGCTGGAAGCCGTTTGCCGTTACATAACCGAGACATTTGCCGAGATTTTTTGGGGGGAAAGTCAATAACGTGCAACAGTCGTATTTGCTTTTATTGTCATTACAGCCCAGTCACATTTGGGTTTTTTTTATTGCACATCATAAAGTTCTGAGCATTTTTTTGTAAGGCGCTTTTTGCATTTTTTTGTCTCAAATGGCACAAATTTTCTTTTTTTTTATATATATATATATATATATATATTTTATACAAATGTTTGAATATAAAGCCCTTGATATTAGCACTTGATAAGTCCAGTAGATGCACTCTTATCAGCGACAGTGTGTGTGTGTGTGTGTGTGTGTCCCAAAAACAAACTCCCCTCATGTATTATTAACTTGAGAGCCGGAGCGTCTGGAGAGGAGCGCGCCACAAACGAGAAACCCAATCTCGTCTGATTTACAACGCCTGTTCGGGACGACAAAAACGGAGCTGGTAACCAAAACTGCCCCGGACCGAGCTATTGGCCCAGGCGCGAGTCCTCGGTGGAGGAGGGCGGGAGGTGGAGGAAGCTGGAATGCCTTCAGAGTCACGGTTAGCGAGATAGAAAAAACGAAAAGGAGCGGAGCCGCAGGAGCAGCAGCAGGAGGAGGAGGAGGAGGAAGAGGAGCAGGAGGGGGTTGAGGGAACTAGGCACTAGTAGCTCTCGGAACTTTGTTGCCGGGGACATTTAAAGCCTTGGGACACCCCCCCCCCCCCACCTACCCACCTTTCACCTTCAGCCGGTGAACCGAGCTGTCAAACTCGATCCCGGGCTCGATGCCGGCGAACCCTCCTGGAAGCGTTTTCCCGACCCTGGTGGTTGTGGGCCACGTGGTCACCTTGATAGCCGTGTGGAGATGGATGCAGCGACGGAAGCGAGTCGGGGAAGGTAAGGAGCTGCTGGTCTGAAGATCGCTTCTGCTGTCGCTACACGCTTCGCCTGTGCTCTGCCTCCACACCTCCCTCTGTCTTTCCCTCCTGGGGTTAACCCTTAGCTTACCGCGCGGTGTGGTCCAGTACCAGGCTCTCAGGGAGATTCCAGTGTATTTGTAATTGGAATGTGAATCTCTCACAAACACCTTCTCTCGTTCGGCGGCTGTCTGGTGGAGCAGATGACCTACTCCTGTGAGAACGTCTACAACCTTCTCGAGGTTTAAACAAAGCACTAAAAACTGAGATCTTTCACCTGAACACCGATGTCTTGTGCTCACAGTTCTGTCTAGTACGTTTCTTTATGTAGCCTGTGTGGACATCTACTGGAGCCTATTGTAGACTAATTGCTTCACTTGCTTCTCTTTTTGTAAGTCGTTTTGGTAAAAGCGTCTGCCAACGACTGTAAAGTAAAGTATTTGCCGCCTGTGGCAAATTGTGACTTTCTAAATATTTTGTCCAGGTTTGATTTTGGCAAGTGTGTGCGCTGTTTTACATGAGGCGTTCTGACAGGAAGCACTATTATTGTCCCGCCTGTCACTTGTGGTGCGTAACATTTTTACGACTAGATTCACAGGTCACGTTTTTTGATCGTCCTACTTTGGGAGTGTTTTAGTGGAATGTTCGGAATGAAAAGGAGCCACCTGCTCTGGGTCGGCGTGGATCAGCCCTGGGCGTTGTTGGATGTGTAAAGAAGAGCTGTTATCGCTCGGCTAGCGCTGCGGGGACATTTCTCAGCAGGTATAAAGGCTAATAACACACCCTGAGCCAAACTTCACTCTCTTTATCTGTCGTCAGGGGGCGTGGAGCCGTGACCGGCCCCTGGGGCGTGTGCTCGGTCCGTCTCTGTTGTGCTTCGCTTGGATTTGTCTCCCACGACAAATAATGTGCGTCGTGTTGTATCGTGATTCAATATTCAAATTGTTCTATTTAAAATTGATTGAGCGGAATTAGTTCACGTTAGTTTCCTCAACATCCATCGAGATTGTTTGAGAATCGAGAAGCAAATCTTGTGTGTGTGACGCTTTTTGTTCGCTCGTAATTTTGCGTGGCACATTTATTGTAATGTTCTGCTTTGTTTGTGGCCGTGAGTACTGGGTGTGGGTCCGTCATCTCGGCTTGTTTGACTAGTAAATGAGGGTTTGCTGCTGCTGTAGACGCCTCCGCACTCACCTACTCTACCTGTTTGTGTCGTTCCGTGACGCAAAACTGAAACAGCTGTTTGATAAAAAAAAAATTATGGAAAATAATTGTAACAGCTTTTTTTTCTGCTTGCTTATTGTGAGAATGGTGAGCATCCGATTGGAACAAGATTTAAATATCAGATTAAAATTTTGGTAACCCCCCCCCCATTATCTTGTTGTAGTCAAGCTACTGTTTACTTTTCTTTTTGTGGTTATACTGACAGCGTTCGGGACTTTACGAGGTCCGTGAGCGTGCCAGCTTCATTGCTAAGGCAGCTGATAAGGATTACACTAAAGGTTGTGTCCGTATTGAGAGACTAGTTGAACTAGTATTTGATCTTTGAAGGTTAGGGACGGGTCGTAACTCCGGCTCACTTGTGTAAGGTTGCAGTTGATGTCAGCTGGTGGCGGCGGGACGGGGGCGGGGTCGCTCTTCTCAGAAGAACACGCTGCCATGATGGTTTATTTAACACGGTGTGTATCCTGGATACCACCATAACACTCGCCATTTTCGCACTAGGTCCGCGCGGTAAAACGTGTCCACCAACATGTGTGTGTGTGTGTGCTCATGTAATCCTTGTGCAAATATCGCACTATTAGGTATTTCCTCCGAGCTAGACGTTTTGCTGAAGCTTTTATCAATGTGGCAAAGATGATGCAGAACAGATTTGCGTAACGTTTTATTTTGGTTCACGCAGAATGCGAGTCAGTTTTTCTGGTGACTGTGAGGAATTATTTTAAATCGACTTTGCATGTTGAGTGACTCAAAAAAACCCACTTTGCTTTTCCACAAGGTTTTTTTTTCAGTGAGCTTTTTCTTTGAGCTTGTTGCACACCCTAGGTCAACT
>MU204349.1:1398565-1418439 GCA_017309775.1 Paedocypris sp. Pulau Singkep | reverse complement strand
AAGATGATGCAGAACAGATTTGCGTAACGTTTTATTTTGGTTCACGCAGAATGCGAGTCAGTTTTTCTGGTGACTGTGAGGAATTATTTTAAATCGACTTTGCATGTTGAGTGACTCAAAAAAACCCACTTTGCTTTTCCACAAGGTTTTTTTTTCAGTGAGCTTTTTCTTTGAGCTTGTTGCACACCCTAGGTCAACTTTTCTGCTTGACGCTGTTCTGTTTTACTTTGGATTATGTTTTGTTGTGTGTTGAAAAGCTCCAAGTCAGTTTACAAAGTTTGAATGTGGTTCAAGTTGAATGGGACATCATTCTTTCCATCAATATGCCCCACCCTTTGTTTGCATCCATATTCAAATACTGAAAGACTGCTCTACTTAAACTCTACAAATGTCAATTTTTTAACTATATACAGTATATATATTTTTTTATTTTTTATTTTGTTTGACTGAAATTGTGATTTAGTGTTGTTTTTTTCTAGCTCCTCTTAGACAGTAAATTTGGACTAAATAAAGACTAAATATGCCTCCACCTAACTGTTTTCCAGTCAGTTTATTTTACAAGATGATAAAATCTCACAAGACAATACAAATTTCCGAAAAACAAAACGTCCCACTAGTAACTACAAATGGTTTTATTTTCTCAACTACAGCTAAATCTAACAAATTCTGACCTCAACTAAATCTGGTTTACGCTAAACTTGACTTGTTTTTGCAAACCTCCGTGTGTAAAAACAAAAACAAAAGCGCGGGAACCGATCGCCTCACTCTTTACCGTTCGCTGTAACTCCAGCTCGAAAGCACTTCCGTAAGTTTAACCTAATTTGAGAAGCTGCGCGTCTCGTCCTAATCACTGGCAGAGAAGGACGAACGCCACATGTCGACGGGAATCACATTTCAGCGGCGCTCGGGCGAGTTTTACGCGGAGCTTGAGACGCGCTCGGTGGGTTGGGCCTGAGCGGAGTAACGCTGACTCTCCACACCCCCTCACACTCGCTTTCTCTCCACTCTTCCTCCTCAAACTAATGTTTCCACTCGCCTGATGCTGAGCTGACTGGAGGCTTACTCGCGGCTTACTCGCGCCTTACTCGCCGAACATGGCTGGCGCTCCGCCGTGTGTGTCCGTGTTCAGCCTGGATGTGATCTACGGCCGCGGGAACTACATTCACGAGATGGGCTGCGCGGAGGTGGGACCGCATCTCTACAGCCGCATGTGCTGCGCAGGTAGGAGCAGCTACTCCGCCTGAGGAGAGAGGAGGAGAGAGGGCGAGATTAAAGGGGGGGAGGGGGGGGGGCTACTCAACCCACACACACACACGCGCGCACACACACACACACACACACACACACACACACACACACGCACACACACACGCACGTGAATGGTTCGATTTAGGCTGGTCGCTTGTGTGTTTTACTTTTGTTGTTATTTTTCCTCAAGTTTACAAACAACTTTTTCTCCGCGGTTTGCGTGATCGTTTTATAATAATAATAATAATAATAATAATAATAATAATAATAATAATAATAATGAGTATTTGTAGGGCGCTTTTCACAGTTTTAACTGTCTCAAAGCGCACGTGTAAATATGTAAGTAAGTAAGTAAAATAAGTAAATATGTATTCTTTTTAATGAACTAAACTGTTTTGATGAACAACCGTGTATATATTGTTTTGTTAAACTGTATTGGCTACAAAACATAATTTAAAAACTTTATGTTTGTGGTAAAGTTTTAAAAAAGCACTAAAAGCTTGATGTCTTGTGTTCACTGACTGTCATGCTGTTCTGTCTAGTGTGTCTTTATATAGTCTGTGTAGACATCTACTGTTGCCTATTGTAATTGTTTCACTTGCTCCTCTTTTTGTAAGTGGCTTTGGATAAAAGCTTCTGCCAAATGACTGTAAAGTAAAGTAAAGTTGTGGTAATTCCACTTGTCCGTCTATCTCTTTATGAATCTATCTTACAGTGCGTATTTCTAGCTGTCAGTTGGTTTGTTTGTTTGTTTGTTTGTTTGTTTGTATGCTGTCTGTCTGGTCTCTTTCTGTTCATCCTTCCAACCCTTTTCAGTATTTTATCTTTTCGTCTTTTTCCAGTATCTGTCCCATTTATATTGAATCTTTTTTATGATTATTTTTATTTGACTTGTTATTTTGTAGCACTGTGATTTGCGTGCACATGTAAAGTGCTTTGTAAATGAAATGTATGATAATTATTACTTTATTTTCCTTTTTTTCTTCGTTTGTCTTCCTAATTACCTCAACATACAATTGAACTAATTTGCACTTTAATATAGACATTTTTTAAAAATTAAAGATTTTTTTTGTTATTTTTTTGTATTGAGTATGATTAGGCATTTGTGTGTGTGTGTTTGCTGCCATCTATCTATCTATCTATCGATCTATCGATCGATGTATCTATCTATCTATCTATCTATCTATCTATCTATCTATCTGTGTTTTATTATTTCGTGTTTTTTCTTTTTTGGCTGTATCTGATATTTTATATGTAACAAGGGTGAAAAAAAGTACAACATATCCCGCTTACTTGAAGAAAAACGTGCACTAGACTAAAAGGCTCCGAGAAAAAAACACTGTTTATTTGTGTCTGTTGCCACAGTAACCAGACTTTCCATCTTCTCTAAAAACGACTGAGCGGCATCCAGAATGGAAACCTGGTTGACTCCCGCCTTCTCTAATCAGAGCAAGATGTGAAGGGTCCGGGTGATAGTGTAGGTCTTCGGGTGATTGACTTATCTACCTCATCGATCACTAATCCATTATGACACTTACGTCCTCCGCCACAAGAGGGCGACGTTTAGTTAGAATTAAAAATCTTTTCCTTTACGTTTTTTTTTTACTTTTTGTATTACATATTTTATTATCAAATATATATATATATATATATATATATATATATATATATATATATATATATATATATATATATATAATTGTTTATCATATAACCAAAAATAAAACTCCACAGTGAACTAAATGCATTTGTAGAATGTAATACATTGTATTTTGTGTAAACGTGTTCATGTAAAAGCTTCGTTTTTAATGCGATTGAACTTTTTAAAACTTTTTATGACCGTGTGAATTATGCCAGAGAGTTTTTCAGTCCTAGGTTTTGATTTAAAAAAAGCAGCTCTAGTTTTCACACGTTGCTGTGAGTGCTGGAGATCGTCGGTGTGAAGGTGCCTCGTAAACCTGTAGTAGGATGAGTTACGACACCAGAGCTGGAGCTACAGTAGATCTTAGTAAAGCTGACGTAGAAATTTACTGGAATAATCAGTAATCTGTTTTGTGTGTTTGCTTTGAACGTATTCCTGACAAAATTCACCAAAAGTTCTCAACTGCGATTACAATGTGGATTACGAACCTTCGAACGCTAACACCCAGGCAAACACGACGCATATTAAAGGATATTAATTTATTAATATATATGCAAATTAACGGAACCTGTCAATCTGAGTCAGGGGGAGGGGCTAATACTCAGTGGGCAAGTTGTGACCCGTTCAGTCACCACCTACATTGTGGTAGCCCCTCCCACTACCAACACGCGTTCAGAAATTAGCGTTCTAAATGTAACCGTTTTTGTGCGTTTTGAACCGATTTGAAAGCGTTTTGATTTTGACACAAGACAAAGTAAAAAAAAAAAAAGTACAAGTACAATTCTCCAACTCGGTGCCGTGGCTTTCTTCATTGGCCTGGAACCAAACTCGTCTTCTACCTGTTCTTGCATGTTCACGCTTTTTTTTTTATTCACTTCAAAAACTCCCATGAGATATTATGTGACGGGGAATGAACCCGAGGGAACATTCCTCACTAATGGCGCTGACACAGTAAAGAAAAAAAATACCTTTAATATCTTACACATTTTTGTCGTCAAAAATGTTTTTCATTTGTGGAGAATATTTTCAAACCTTGATGACCAAACCTTGATGACCAACTCGATAAATGCGTTGGGTTCATAAATAATAGTGTGTAGATAGGCACGTGCACTATGCAAGAATTTGAAATTAGTTGAAAATGTTTTTCGTTTACATTTTAGCCTTTAGCTAATGTGTCTGTGCAATGTGACACTTATTAAAAAGGGACACAGCAGACAGTTATTGCGAACAAATTTTTCAAGCAAATTGTTGACAAACAATTGTTATTTAGTGACGTAAAAAACAGGTACTAAATATTTAATAGCAGTTTGCATGGTTTTCATTTATTTTGTTGCTGTTTTTGGAAAGTGGAAAAAATCCACAGTTTTGAATTCTGGAAATTTGTAATATAATTACATAATTCTTTAAAATCACAATCGAGTGTCACAGGGCTGACTTACTCGGCGCCCTCTTGTGTCCAGGAGTAAATCTGCACGTCACTCGGCTCAAGATTTTCCACCGTACGAACAAAAACAGAATTAATTTCACACCGTTCATTAGAATCGGAAAACAAATTCCATGCATTGCCATAAATTGAGTAACCATAACTTGCATTTTTTAAACTTATTTTTTTTTTTATGAGCAGCTTTTGGCCACAGGAGCACTAACTTTTATCACCTCCATCGTAAATTTTGCCGTCTGAGTTGTCAGGTTGATAGAAGTGAGGCGGGTGTCAGAAAGCAGATGGGTGCCGGGGGCGGGGCTTCCAGCTCATGCCCAAACAGGCCGCCGCCCTGAGCAGTAATGCAGAGAATCCCTCCGTCCCACCTGCAGGAGAAAGATGGATGGTCTGGAGATGCTGGGAACATTTCTCTGGCTACACACACCAGTGACTTATCGCTCTTATTCCCTACTGGTTTTGAGTAGTTAAAGGAGAGAAAGACCTATTTTTGATCTTTGTCAGATTCATGATATTTTGGCCAGATTTTAAGTTTTTTTTTGTCCGATTCCAAGTTTTTTTACTTCTTTCCCCGGGATTTGTCAGATTAGTGAATCTACCGTACTAAGATTCTAAGTACGGCAGGACATTTTACATTAATTTTGAACTCATTTCACACGCACACACTAGAGCTGCACGATTCTGAACAAAATGGGATTCACAATTTTTTTTTGGCTTGGAATAAAGATCACAATTCTGGATATTTTATTATTTTAAACTATTTAGGCGTGTTGCCAAACAGCAATAAAATAACTCTTTGCTTTAAATTTAAATAAATTGAATGAAAAGTAATGTTGTAAAGAGGGGGAAAACATCACCACTAAACACAATTCCAAGGTACAGTATTATGTACAGTAGAGGACACATTGATTAACTCTGTTTAAAAGCACTTTTGAAACACTGATGAAACACTGATTGTTTTGTGGGCGGGGCTAATAATTGTGTCCTCGACTGTAGATGTTTGCTGTGTGTGGTCATTGAGTGAGTGTCGTCTTCTGGTTTTAAACCGCAATAAACATACACACTTCTGAATAAAATCCCTTTTCTTATTTGATAGCAGACTTACTTTACCGTTGTGTTTCCTCATCATTCCCATTTATTTTCCCTTTTTTATTTTAAACTCGACTGCCGCCTGACTCACATCCACCGTCCTAGTGCGGGTAATAAGCAAAAATACAACCTAAGTATTGTCCACAAAATACAACAAAATACAAACTAAGTAATGTGCGATCATCTTTCCTTTATCCTGTTTGAATAATCAAGTTCGTAAAAACGCTGGGTTAATATGGCGAGGGCGGGAGAGTGGAGATTGCGATCTTTTAACGATGAATCGTGCAGCTCTAACACACACACACACTGATTCTCTCGTCCTGGGTTGTGTGGTGATCTCTCTGGGGTGGTGGTCCTTCTCTCCAGATGTGAAAAGCATCTTTGTTGGGTGTTTAATGGTCCGTCTTCAGGCGTCACGCTGACAACAGGCTTTCTGTGCGGCTCCTGAAAGGCTCCAGCTTCTCCAGCGTGAGTGGGATTTCCCGGCTGGTCGAGCTCCTCACGAGATGGAAAAGCTGGTTGTCACACACAATATTGTGGGGAAATGCGTCTGATGCATGTTTTCCTCCCAAACATTCAAATCACAGTCACATTTTATTTGTCACGTACAAACTAAACGTGGTACAACATGTGATGAATTGTGTTTTTGTCTATGTATTTATAGTCAAAAACACATTGACTATAAAATACATTTATATTGAATATAAATATATGTATATTCTATTCTATATTCCATGTTTTTATTTAACTGTAGTTTCTAAGATTCAAATTACTTTTTTTTGATGCTGCTCGTGTTTATTTCCCCACTGTGGGACGAATGAAGGACTTTCTTATCTTATCTTATCTTATCTTCTTATCTTATCTTATCTTATAATGTGTACATAAAACATGTATATTTGTCTATATATTTATAGTGCTTTTGCAGGGTAGCCCCGCCCACCGCCCAGTATTGCATCTTACTGGTGGTGTAATTTAATCTATATTATGCATTACTATTCTTAGTATAGTTCTTAGTTCTGAGTTCTTAAGCCAAAATAATTTTTGACGATAGAAGTTCATGTTGGTTTGATTCCTCCTGGAACTTTCTTCCCGTTTTTTTCTTTTGCGGTTCTTTGTTACTCTAATTTGGCCGTTTCAGCGCTTGCATTACCGTATTTATGGAAATAAAAGCACCCGTGAATTATTCAGCGCCCTGATTATTGAGGATCTAAATAAGATTTCCAAAATATTACATTAATAATAACAATTTTTTTTGTTCTAACAGGTTATTTTGAAATCGATTATCCACACTCCACGCTGAAATAAAAAAATAAAAGGGTGATTGTGATTTGAATATGGTTTTATGAAATGATTTCAGGGAAAGTGCGAGATAAAGCTGTGTTTGGGAAGGAATGTGCGCGTGGTAAACAAGTCGTCTATTATCTCGCCGTCTGGTTTTCTCTCAAGTTTGTGAAAGCACAATGCAATCAGACAAGTGCTTGAAATCCTTGAAAATGCTTGAATTTCAATAATGTGTTTTCAAGACTTTGAAAATGCTTGAGTTTTAAATGAAGTGCTTGAAAATGCTTGAAATTCTCTTGTGGAATCGGGATAAGTGCACGTCCTCGGGACCGGATCAGAACTTTCTCCCGCTCTGTGTCTGGTTTTACACGACTTTTGTTTCCCGCCTTTGTTACACTTTGTTAAACTAAAACACACTTTGCTAAAAATAGAGAAGACAGGCAGATATCTAATTTTGTACTTTAAATAACTTTGGAATATTTGTTACACTTTGTCAAACTAAAACACACTTTCCTGATAATGGAGAAGACAGGCAGATATCTAATTTCTTTAACATTAGAATATTTGTTACACTTTATTAGATGTCTAATTTCTTTCTTTAAATAACGTTGGAATACATACGTATATTGCCTATACGTATATTATAGAATAGAATAGAATAATAATAATAATAATAATAATAATAATAATAATAATAATAATAATAATAATAACAATTGAACCTTTATTAGTAGAATAGAATAGAATAGAAAGTCTTTTATTCTTCCCACAGTGGGGAAATTTCCTTGTTACAGCAAGAAAAAACACAAGCAGCATCAAATAAAAGTATATACATCTTAGAAATGACAGTTAAATAAGGAATAATATGGAATATAAAACAGAATATAAAAATATGACAACAAGTAAAGTAAAGTAAAGTGATTGCAGAGGAGAAGAGTTTAAACGTGTAGCCTCGAGACAGCGATTTCACTAGACGTGTGGAAAGAACAGAGCGAAGGGGCGGGAGAAGCGCGGGAACACACCCTCTCTCACACGCCCTCACACACACACACACACACACACTCACACGCTCAGGCGCTGGTGTAGCGTGCGAGTAGAGCTGCAGGAATGGCCGTGTATCAGGGGCTGAGGAGCTGCTCCACAGACAGCCTGGGCAGTGACGTGGTCTTCCTGGAGGAGCGTCAGTATCAGGGGATGATGCTCAGGCCCACGGATGAGAGGAAAGGTAACGCGGGGAACACGCTTTATGTTCTGGAGAGGCAGAGCCACGCGTTCTGTCTGCTGTGAGAGGAGAAGGGGAAGCCTTCTGATGAACGAAAGGAGGATCAAGTGTAGAAGTAAAGAAGTTAGGGTGAAACTGACGGAGGGATGGATAGACGGACAGCATTTACAGATGGAAAGAGAGAGAGATAGATAGATAGATAGATAGATAGATAGAGGGAGGCAGACAAATAGATAGATAGATAGATAGATAGATAGATCGATAGAGAGAGAGAGAGAGAGAGGGAGGCAGACAGACACGATAGATGGAGTGATAAATGGATGGATGGATGATGTATAGATAGAGAGAGAGAGGGGCAGGCAGACAGGATAGATGGAGTAATAAATGGATGGATGATGTATAGATAGAGAAAGAGAGGGAGGCAGACAGACAGACAGGATAGATGGATCGATGGATGGATGGATGATGTTTTGAAAGATAAATAGATAGAGAGAGAGGGAGCCAGACAGACAGGATAGATGGAGCGTTAAATGGATGGATGGATGGATGATGTATTGATTGATAGATAGATAGATAGATAGAGAGAGAGAGGGAGGCAGACAGACAGGATAGATGGAGCGTTAAATGGATGGATGGATGATGTATTGATAGATAGATAGAGACTGACAGACAAACAGAAAGATAAATAGATTGATAGATAGATATTTATAGACCGAATGAGACTGAGACAGACGAATGGAAGGATAGATATAAATGAATCCATTATTATCCAGCAGAAAACATATTGATTCATAGAAAGATGGAAAACAAGAAGATAGCAAATGGATAGATGATCTTTGTGAATTATTAATAAGAACCTGCAGGTCGTGACATTGAATCTTCTGTATTACGTTACATAACAAACATCAAACGAGAAGGTCGGTGACAAAGCCGCCAGCATCCGAGCTGCTGCTTCTTCTTCTTCTTCTTCTTTTCCTCCTTCTCCTCCTCCTCCTCCTCCTCCTTTTTCTCCTTCTTCTTCTCCTCCTTCTTATCTTTCTCCTTCTTCTTCTTCTTATGGTACTTCTCCACCTTCCTCTTTTTCTTCTTCTTCTCCTTCTCCTCTTTCTCCTTCTCATTCTTCTTCTCCTCCTCCTTTTTGTTTTTCTTATTCTCCTTCTCCTCTTTCTTCTCCTTATTCTTATGCTATTTCACCTTCTTGCTCTTCCTCTTCTTCTCCTTCACCTTATCTTTCACCTTCACCTTCTTCTAGTCCTTGCCTTGTGAAGAGGAATGCGTTTTGAATCCTGCCCTGTAATCTTCAGCTCGACTTTGGTGGACCATGACGGCTTCTTTTGACATCAGTCATTAATCTTTTACTCAAACCGTGCTTCACCTCCACATCACGAGGCTTCAAACGGCCTCTGGAATTTCAAGTGGCTCCGTGATCTGACCTTTGACCTGGGCCTTGACCTGAGCTGTCAGACGTACAGAAGTCGAGTGTGATGGGTCTTCAGGCCGACACACACTTTACATGTTCTGAGCTGCTCACGTCCACTGAATGTGTTAATCGGTGGAAATGGATGAAGACCTGCATGACTGATTGTTCTTCTTGTGTTTCAGATGAAAGAGACCGAGTGCAGAAGAAGACCTTCACAAAATGGGTGAACAAGCATCTGATGAAGGTAATTCGGTTCAACACACACACACACACACACACACACACACACCTGATATTGTCTCGCATGTACATTTATGTAATGACTCTAGTTCAGAAGTTTCATACCAACAATATGTGCAAAATGTTTTTTTTTCCCATTCGTATTCTAATTCATACACCAACAATACTCTTTCTTTTTCTTTATTTATTGTTTACTATTGTGTGTTCTTTACTTGATACTTGCTGTGGCTGCTGCAAAATATAAATATCTCATTGATGGGACAAAGAAAAGTTTTCTTCCTCTTCTTCTTCTCCTTCCTCCTCTCCCTGTTTCTTCCCTCTTCTTCTTCTTCTCCTTCATCTTCCACTTATATCTCCTTCTTCTTTCTTCTCCTCCTCCTTCTTCTTCCTCCTCTACCTGTTTCTTCCTCCCTCTTCTTCTTCTTCTACTTCCTCTTATATCTTCTTCTTTCTTCTCCTCCTTCTCCTTCCTCCTCTTCCTCTTTCTTCTTCGTCTTCTTCTTCTTGTCAGCTAGGGTTCGGGTAAACTCTGGATTTACATCGACTTGATGAATGAAGCAGATGCTTTATTCTTCTTTTTCCTTTGCATTGACGGACAAACTATTGCATATGAAACACTAAATGCTGGGAAAAGGAAAACGATTGAGCGTGTGTGTGAGAAACAGCTGGATGGAAAGAGTGTGTGTGTGTGTGTGTGTGTGTGTGTGTGTGTGTGTGTGTGTGGTGAGGATGAGTCATTAACATCTGTTCTGGTTTTATATGCCCCGAGAAATGCAGTGTTTTCCTGGCGATGCTTGCGTTCCTTGCGTTCTTCTCTTGCTTTTACAGCGAAATAATCATCATCGGTCTTCACTTTATCAGAGTCGTTCCGTCTCTTAATCTACGGCTGACCAGACACTTCTGGTTTAAATACCGTATTTATGCGAATATAAGCACCCGTTTGTTTACAATTGTAGCTGATTTCACTAGTGCGCGTAAATGTAAACGTTCGTTTTCCAACATTTCATGTCAGGAACAATCACAAGTAAACGCAAGCACGACGACTTTATGCAGAAGCGCGCGTTTCATTTCCCTCTTTAAATAAACGGAGGCAGACAGGAATATAACTTTTATAACTGAAATAAAGGAACAATATTCACACTGCAACAAATAACAGGGACAAAATAACTCTGGAGTAAGATTACAAGTAAGATTCAACTAAATACAAATTAATTAATATTTGAATAGACGGACCATATTGCATCCGGTAGATCTGCGCTAACGGCTAAAGACAACATAAACGTCATTTAGCCAGGAATAAAAATTATTATTATTGGTTTTTTTTTATTTTGTGCCTAAAAATAGGAGGGGTGCTTTATCAATTTATATATTGCGTAAATACATTGATTACGAATCTAATTCTGATCTAATTCTAAAGAACCAAAATCAGTCCTATTGTTCACTTATTTGGACCAAAATTCCTCTTAATAGGGAATAATAATAATGTAATTTAGCCACAAAAATATTATTATTATTTTTTCATATTTTATTTTGTGCCTAAAAATCCATGGTTGTGCTTATCGGGTTATATATATCGCGTAAATACACTCAGACCCGCACTGATTCTTTACATTCTGACCTAATTCAAAAGAGCCACAATGAGTTCTATTGTTCACTTATTTGGACCAAAATTCCTGTTAAAAGGTGTGCCGATGAAAAAGCAAGCTGATTGTATTTAGTTTAATATTAAAAATGAGAACTTATATTTACGCGCATATTTGAAATCGGCAATTATAAGCAAGTTTTTCAGCCAATAAAATTGTAAAAAAAAACTGGTGTTTATATTTGTGCAAATACAGGTTAATTTTTTCCCCCCATGCTGTTCTAACAATCTACCAAATTCTGCCCCAATATTAAGACCTAGGACTTATTTTAAGCACAAACACCCCACTCACCTTGTTTAAAAGTTACTTCTAAGCAACTAGCAGACGCTTTTATTTGAAAGCGACATTAGTTTGTCAGTTAAATGTGACAGACGAGGTTTTTTTTCTGTGTCTGAGCATTTCTCTCCGTCACACACTCATTGTGTCTCCCATCTTTCCATCTCTCTCTTCTTTATCTGTCCATTTCCTCCCTCCGTCTGTCTCTGTCAGCACTGGAAGACAGAGGTAGGTGTGTGTGTGTGTGTGTGTGTGTGTGTGTGTGTGTGTGTGTGTGTGTGTGTGTGTGTGTGACCTGCATGACCAGACGTTTCTTTACATCACTGCTTCCATCAGCTGCTTTTATCTAAAGCAAATGGCATTTATTCACAAGATTGTTACATTTATTATCTATATTCATCCATCCAAATGTGTAGAAACACACACACACACACACACACACACACACACACACACTTTACTCACACATTTACTTGCTTGTGTGATTACCATTTTTCAGGCACAAAATAAAAAGTTCCAAACATTTATTTATTAATTTTTTTTTTAATATATGGCTAAATTACGTTAATTTCTCTTTAAAATACCATTTTGACAATACTTTAACAAACCTAACTTTTGACCATCATTAGTTAACTTATAATTGTCTGTTTTGTATGAATTCTTCAGGCTTGCAGAAAGTAGAATTAATTCCTGTTTTTTTCCTAGATTGACACTGGGTTTTTGTGGATTTTAATTTGTGACTTTTATGTGTTTTTCTTTGTAGAAACTATACGCAGAGATATAATTTGCACTTTGATTTGACAGCTTTAAAACGGGCTTCATAAACGACACCTTTTATAAAGTCGGTCCCATTATTGTCAGTGTCTTAATGTAAATAGAGGTTCAAATTAAGGTTTAAACATTCAAATTTTAAACATAATGTTAAAATTATATTACTCATTTGTATGCTATTTTTATTAGGGCAAAAGGCATTTTTGTTTAGTTTTTATTCGTTGCCAAAAGTGTCAAATGATGGTCTTCGTCCCCGAGTGGGAGTTTGCACGTCGTTCTCCTTCCGTTTTCGTCTGGGAAAAAGTGTCGTTGATGAAAGACGATTGCGAAAATACGTCGCTGATGAAACGAACGCCGTAATATCCGTGTAGGAAAATGTTATTCGCGAATTGCAAAATCCAACTCGATTTTTTTCCTTCCGCGTTCATAGCGTCCACCTGTAGGCTAAAAACATCAGCGCTCGCTTCATCCGCGTTTGCTTCTCCGTCGAATAAAGTGTTGTTCTTTTTTCTCCGTTAGTCCCAGCGACACGTCAGCGACCTGTACGAGGACCTGAGGGATGGACACAACCTGATCTCGCTGCTGGAGGTGCTTTCTGGAGAGACTCTGGTGAGGATCCTGAGCTGAACTTCTGCTCCACCTTCTGCTTCTGCCGGGCTGAATCTCACCTCTGCTTCCTTAACACCAACCCTTCCTCACTCCTCTTCATCGCTCACCTCAGTGCAGTCCGCATCTCACTGGATCCTTCTGAAAGGGTTTTTTCGTCTTTCATCGTTCGTATGGAGCGTTTTCCCGTGCAAAACTCCAAACCAGTTGGGAAATTGCGTTTGCATTTGCGTTGCTTTTGCCAGTGTCGATACGTCATCTGCCAATCAGCATCAGTGGGCGTGGTCGACTGTCAGATGAGTGATTGTTTTAAATATTTCAGTGGGCGGGTCCAATAAACATGTGACCCACCTACTGACACTGATTGGCCGCCTCTACACGCTGCGAGAATGCCATTTTACAACTTTTTCAAATTTTGTCTGTAAAATGGCTCCACGTCTTTCTAAAAGTGTTTTTTTTTTTTTCTTTTATCATTCGGTTTGGAGCGTTTTTCCGTGCAAAATTCAGGGAATTTTGAATGAACGGGCAAATGAGTGACAATCTCATGTTTGTAGGCGGGTCAAATGAAAATGAGACCCTCCCACTGACTTCACCTCTCGAATGAAGTTGTCAAAGTGAATTCACATTTTGTCCGTTTCTACGTGCAGATGGCGAATACAACGCATAGCGAATGCAATTCGACAACTCTTCAAATTTAGTCTGTAAATCGCTCCATGTTTTTCTAAAAGTGTTTTTTCTTCTTTTATCATTCGATATGGAGCGTTTTTTCAGGCAAAATTCAACAGAGTTTTTGCTAAGCCAGTGTCGATACGTAAGATCGGGTGGTGACAGAATTTGCCAATCAGTAGGAGTGGGCGTGGTCGACTGTGAATGAACGGGCAAATGAGTGATCAAGTCTGTCAGTAGGCGGGTCAAATAAACATTGGCGCTCCGCCATCTCTCGAATTGAATTGGCACTTTGTCAGATTGCAAACGCAACGTAGAGCAAATGCAGTTCGACAACTTTTTCAAACTTTGCCGGAAAAACGGTTCCACGTCTTCCTCCATCCTCATCCTCACGTCTTCCTCACACGTTAACGATCTGACGTTCTCTGCCTCAGTTTGACCCTCTTGACCATTCCTTTCTCAACTTCCTGTTTGCTCACCTCTGCCCTGACCTTGACCCCTTTGCCTTTGCCTCCTCTCTTGCGATGCTCTTGCTGTGGTAGCCGAGGGAGCGAGACGTGGTCAGGAACTCGCGGTTGGTGAGTTGGGACTGAACATTTTTCACCTCGCTTTCCAGCAGGGGGCGAGCGCGGCATGTGTCGTGCACGATGTCACTTCCTGTGTCTTGCCGAATGAGTATAATGTTGACTTTCCGACAGCTGACAATAGAATGTTCAAAACGTGAACATTTTGAGGAAAAAGTCCGAAATGCGTGAGACGCGAAAAAGTTGAGTCGAAGTAAACGTTTTTGAGACCAACTTGTCAAAAAAAGATTTCCACACACTTTGTAGAGTTTTTTTTAAACGCAAAAGACAACAATGACTCGGCTCAGTAGGAAAAAAATCGGTTTTACGTCAACTCTTAACTTTTTCGCATTCGAATGCTCGAGTCTTGACGGACTGCGTCATGTTTCGCAGTAAAAGTGACCGAATGCATCAGGACTTTTGTCAACTCGGACGAAATCTACTTCCTGTCTTGCTTTGACCGCCTGAAGTGAAAACACACTCGTGACATCATGCACCATGAGCCAATTAGAGCTGTCCTTGCGAAGCGTGGCTTCTGATTGGCTGTTCAAAAGAAGCCTTGCTGACGAGTTCCATCGCATGTTTAAACCGTTCGCTGAGGCGTTTGTTCAGTTTGGCTTAGCACAACTAAAGAATCTGCCGGAAGATTCTGGTCGTCTGGGTTTGAATTATAAAATGTCGATCGCGGAAGTTACGTTGAAAAAAAATGACCAAACTGATAATTTTACCAATTTTTATGTAACGATGCTCATCTAAATAGCAACCTGTAGCAATATCCTCACATTGTACAGTTATGAATAAAAATAATGTATGAAATGTATGAAAAAGTGTTTACAGCGGCACCTCGACTTACGAATGTTCTATATAACAAAAATCCCAAGTAACAAAATTGTGTCCCAAGATCCGAAACATTTTCGCTATACGAAACAAGCACGTCTTTTTCTTACCGCTAGCATGCATGGTGACGTCATTTCAAGATGGCGGTCCATGTCAAATTATATACTGTACCTTAAATAATAATCTGCCAAAGGGCAAACTAAACAACTGCTTTGTAACTTGTTTTTATTACGATTATTACCAATATTTTCTCACTTATATAAAATTTCGAATTTATGAAGTCATGTGACGGATTAGACGGATTACATGAAATCCGTCTCAGATAACGAACTTTTTGCCGAACAAAACTGCTCTCGACACAAAAGTACTTTAGTAAGTCGGGCTGCCACTGTATATTCAAATATGTACAGTGAGGTAAGTTTGATTGTGTGAGACGATCTGTAAGTGTTTTTCTCCTCTTCACGTACGTCCTGTAGCCGAGAGAGAAGGGCCGCATGCGCTTCCACAAGCTGCAGAACGTGCAGATCGCGCTGGACTTCCTCAAGCACCGACAGGTACACGCCCTCACTGTTAACGCCTGCACCTCCCTGTTTATTTTTATTTTATTTAACACCTTTACACCTTTTTTTTTTAAATATAATTTTTACTAAGTTTATTGTATTGCTGCTGGCCTCAATGACCAACTACAAATCTAATCTACAAATTTCCTTAAGTCTTATGTCTTATAACAAAGAAAAATATAAACATACTAGTTAATAAAGAGAAGCTTCACATTATCACGATGTAATAGATGTAATAGATATTTACGTGAATATAAGTTTTCCGACGCGTCTGGACTTTGTTTCCAGTTGTTAGCCGTTAGCCATTAGCGCTAACTTACCGAATGCATCATCTGTTCCAATAATAAGAATTTTTTGTTCTAACACGTTATTATTATTTTATATTGGTATTATATTTTATGTAATATATATATATTTATTATTAATATATTATTATCATTATTTAGTCACATCTCTGCGTGACTTTACTTCTGTTATTGAGCTAATAAAAACTAAAAGTAAATAAAAGTATTTCCATTTATTTGCAAATTGGAAAAATTTGAACTTATTTGTTTGCGCATATTTGAAATCGCTGATCATAAGCACCCCACAAGTTTTTGAGGCGCTAAAATTGGAAAAAAATAGCAGGTGCTTATATTTGAGTAAATATGGTTAAAAGACTTAACTTTATGGTTAAAAAGAATTTAAAAACTTAATTTAAGTTTTTAAGGCTTTAAGAAGAACCACCATCTGGTGCTAAGTTTTCAACAAAGAAAATTTGCAATAAAGAAGACTTCTTTCCACATCTGGAAAGATTTTTTTTAAAGACTCAATAGCCCAAAATCCCATGTTCGGGACACAGCGCCCTCTGTTGGAATCAGCTCCGAGTGGATTTGAGACTTACAAAACTTTTATTTTTCTTTTTAACTGGTGTTGCGTCCATGTCGACTTTTAGAAGGTTGTGTTCTGTGTTATTAACTCTTATCGTCGTATTGTCTCTCAGGTGAAACTGGTGAACATCAGGAATGACGACATAGCTGACGGAAACCCAAAACTGACCCTGGGGCTGATATGGACCATCATCCTTCACTTCCAGGTCTCTCTGTCGCTCTTCCTTCACACCGTAAAGGTTTTGTGTGACATTCGCACTAATCTTCCCCTCAGGAAGTGGAACTAAAGCGCTGGCCTGGTGAATCACGCCGGGAAAATGCTGTTATAATTGTAGATAGAAACACATTTGTCCTTTAAAGTTGAAAAAAGCGAATGAAAGTTGTGCATTAAGGACATTTAGTACAATTTTATTTTTCCGTGAGCTCAGAATTGGGGTTGTTTTTTTTTTTTTTTGGTGGTTTGACAGTTTTTTTTGGACAGCTTTAGAAGAACACTGTGGCAAGCCTAACTAACATTTAACCCACCGCTGGCAAACGTTATAAAACATTGTCTAGTCACTTTCTGTGTATTTGTCACATTAGCATTAACAGCCTGCAGCGTTTCAAACTAGTAATAGTGACTAGTCAAACTCTCTGATAGAGTCCAAAAGAGTCCAAAAACTATATATCAACTGTTTCTAAATGTTGCGCATAACAATGTAAATTAGTCTAAATCGGTTAGCTTCCATATCGATCTTTGAAAGTGTATTTTGAGTTTGTAGCCCCGTGCGCACTATAATAAATACCGTATTTTTTGCCATATAAGACGCACCCAAATTTTAAAGGAGGAAAATCTAGAAAAAAAAGATTCTGAACCAAATACTGTAGTAAAATATTTTATATCAACTGTATAAAAGTTATCATCAGTTTAAGAACAATTGTATCCCAAACATGTGACATGAACAGTCAGTAAAGTCAGTAAACAGTGAGAGTAGCGCTGCGCGGTATAGCGGTATTAACCTGAATAGCGGTATTGAGATATGGATTTTGCAACACCGTGGATACCGTGATAATTCATGAATTAGATTTTTATATAAGTATATAAACACCTTAATACAGTATTACACATTAGTTTCGTTACAAGTTCTAACTTACAACTATCAATGACGGCACAGACATTACTAATCAAACACAGTTTGTACTTCACGCGCACACGCCTGACGCTCTGTGTTCTGCGCTGTGCCTTTAAGAGAAGAGCGGCTGATTTAGTTTTAAAGACGCGCGCGAGAAAATCTGCTTGTTTTATTTTTGATCAAAGTCTGTTTTCGTTTATAAATCATGGTTTCATTCTTTCACAAGATTCTGCGCGAGAAAGAAAGCGAGACAGCGTATGTAACACCGCGGTACTGCACACTAAGATGGCGGTGGCTCCGCGCATCTCTGCATTCGCCGTATAAGACGCACCAAGTTTTCACCCTCAGTTCTGGGGAAGAAAAAGTGCGTCTTACACGGCGAAAAATCCGGTACTTTATTACATTACGTACTAAGTAATGTCACAGTCCAGTGGAGTGAAATGTCCAGGAGTGTAGAATCATCCTGGCTTTGGTGAGGCGCGACTGAAGGAGCGCGTGAGTCACGGCGAGAATCCTCATCCACACACTCCAGTCGCTCAGAATGGTTTCAGCCGCCGGCCAGTTCCCAGCGGAGAGTCCTGACCATGAGTCACACCAGGAGTCATAAACCGCTGATTATCAGCCCAACCCCGTGATCGCCACCGTCCGCACTGTTTGTGTGGCGTTTCTGGGCAACGACGACCGGATTGCGCTGGATTGGCGTTAATTATAGATGCTGCTTTCACGTGTCATTCCGACCGAGCGCTAAACAACTGTTTACTGTCACGACGCTTTTATGCTCTTTGTTTATTCTCTGAATGTAATCAGCTAAGATTTCCCGGTGACTAACGCTGTTAAAGTAGCATTTCGATTAGCCGCTAAGCTAGCGGGAAAGTGTTTATAGTGTCTTTCTGTTTGAACTAAACTTTTTTTTTTATGCACTTCATTTACATGTAATAATAGTTTTTCTCCTACTAATTTTTTTTAGAATAGAATAGAATGAAACAAATTTGTTTATAAAAATGAAACAATATAAAAACTAAAATGTTTAGTTAAAAATAAAATATACTAAAAATAATTAGAATATATAATAATTATAACAAAATTAAAATATATACTAAAACGTTTAAGCTTATACACAGACTCAACAGGCTATAACAATTGGAACAATGATCAATCAATCAATCAATCAGCGATTCACTTAGCCGCTAAGCTAACGGGAAAGTGTTAAACTAAACACATTGAAATGTATTGATTAAATTCCCTTTTTTTTATTACCGTTTCTAAATACAGTAATGCACTATATTTAATTGTAATAATAGTATATCTCATACAAATGATTTTGTAACCTCTAGTTGTTTTAGAGCAAGGAAACAAAAAAAAAAGACGTTTTTGTCTTACGCTCATTTTACACACATAATGATCGTGTCAGATCAAATCTAAAGAGGAAATGTGCCTTTCATCATAACCATGCTAGCAACATTAGCGTATTTTCATCGCTTCAAGCTCATAATTCCGACCTGTGCGATCGTGGAATGTCACGTGATGTGTGGAGGAAAGCACGGGATTCTTCAGATTCGCGACCCCACTATCACTGCCGGCAGCTGTATGCTCAGCTTATTCTATATATATATATATCTGGTTCCGACAGATCTCGGACATTCAGGTGAACGGCCAGTCGGACGACATGACGGCCAAGGAGAAGCTTCTGCTGTGGTCCCAGAGGATGGTGGAGGGCTACCAGGGCCTGAGGTGCGACAACTTCACCAGCAGCTGGAGAGACGGCCGCCTCTTCACCGCCATCATCCACAAGCACAGGTACGGCGGAGGAATCCTCAGGTTGATGAGCTTCGTGCCCGGGCCTGCTGCTGCTGCTGCTTCTGCCCCGTGTCAGGGAAACAAGATCCGTCATGTTCCTCTCAGCGTGACTGACCTGATCACACTCGCACGGGGATCAACTCCTCGTCCGTCCGTTCTGCGGGACTCTTGCAGCCGCCATTTTGGAATTTGGGGGGGTTTGTGGTCCAGTGGAAGGGGACGTGGACCAGTCTTCATTCCGGCGACGACTTCGTCAACGACACTTCACTTCCCTGACGAAAACGAAACAAGAACTGTGTAAAAACTCCCGCTCTGGGACGAAAACCACAACCACATTTATTCTCTATCTATTTTTTTAGATAGAGAGAGAGAGAGAGGGAGAGAGAGACAGAGATAGAGACAGAGAGGGAGAGAGAGAGAGAGAGAGAGAGAGAGAGAGAGAGAGAGAGAGAGAGAGAGAGAGAGAGAGAGAGAGAGAGAGAGAGAGAGAGAGAGAGAGAGAGAGAGAGAGAGAGAGAGAGAGAGAGAGAGAGAGAGAGAGAGAGAGAGAGAGAGAGAGAGAGAGAGAGAGAGAGAGAGAGAGAGAGAGAGAGA
>MU204349.1:1383694-1398465 GCA_017309775.1 Paedocypris sp. Pulau Singkep | reverse complement strand
GAGACAGAGAGAGAGACTGAGAGGGAGAGACAGAGAGAGAGGGAGAGAGGGAGAGAGAGGGACAGAGAGAGAGAGAGGGAGAGAGAGAGAGGGACGGGGAGAGAGAGGGACAGAGAGAGGGAGAGAGAGAGAGATGGAGAGAGAGACAGGGAGAGAGAGAGATGGAGAGAGAGGGACAGAGGGAGAGAGAGAGAGAGAGAGAGATAAATAAAGTGTGTGAATAAGCAGGTCGTGATCACTATGATCCAGGTCTGATTAAAAGTGTAGAATATGGGAAGCCTTAACTTGTCAAACTAAAACACACTTTTCTAAAAATTGGAGAAGAATGGCAGGTGTCTAATTTCCTACTTTGAATAAAGTAAGAATACAAATTTAGCCAATAACGCTGTAATGAAAATCTACTAAAATGTAATGTCCATTTTTTTCCCACCAATACCACAAAACTTTGCCCCAAAATGGTGATGTTTCATTTTGATTGTGTTTAGGCTTACGTGTAGTTTTAAATATCAACTTTACCTCAACTGTACGGTGCTGGAAGAGCTCGCACATGGACCTTGGAAGTGCTTGAAAAGGGCTTGAACTTTATTTTTCAGAAAGTGTAGGAACCCTGAGAGCACAATTCCGATAAGGTCCCTAGTGGCCATTTACTTGACTCGGAAGCCCCCTCAACTTGGACCCAATCGTCTACTTTTGGCGGGCAATTTTCACCAGGTTTCTTCGGAATGCCCTCAGCTCGTCTTGTGGAGAGGGCGTGTCGAGTCTGAAACCTTCTCCTCAGGCTGTGTTCCTCACTCTCGCACATAGCTCAGCTCAGAGATCGCAGGCGCTCATCCTCCTCTCAACCCTACTGGGACTCAGTCATGCTACAGTAGGACTGACCTGCTTGAGATGGACCACGGTGGAGTTTGAATCCCGTACACAGTCGGCATGTTCAGCCTGAAGAAGACCTTTCGCTCCAAGAAGCCTCGCAGCAGCTCGTCGAGCCATGGCTCCGTCAGCGACCTGGAGGACCGGGTGGTCATGCTGTGCGAGGATGTGCCATCGGAGAGCTCCTGTGATTCTCTCAGCGTGGGCTCTCAGGGTGGAGACCACCAGCAGGCCAGGAGGATGGAGATGAGAGATGGGCTCTCCTACAGGAAGGTGGTGGTCTCGGATGCGGAGCTTCCCTGGCTGCAGCCCTACTACCTTCTACCTCAAGGCGTCAGTCAGGCGTAGGCTTGTGCTTATCGATCTCCATTGTGAAATTCTTTGTGAAATTCTTAGAGTTTTGGGGATTTGGAACCGCGCCATTTATTTCCCGCCAAAAGCGTTGTTTTTTCCAAGTCCGACAGATTCTGCTGCAGGAATTTAAGTCTGATCAAATTCTTCTTCTGCTGTGTGAGTGGCACTGGGAGATTCTTCTCATCTATTAATCCCGAGACACGGCAGGTCTTGTCCTCACCTGCCCAGGATCGGGCATCGCTCATGTTCTCATGGCCTCCAGGTTTGGCCCAGTGGAGATAAACAACACAAGGCACCATTTGCAAATACCAGCCGCGTCTGTGTGCCCAGATCCGGGATCCCAGAAAATGGGCAACTTGGAATTTCTTTTGGCATTCTTATATATAATTTATTTATTTTTTTCCTTTTCAATTTCGAAAATTACTGTAATTAAAAATACTTTTTCACTGAGAAAGTAATATAACGGATTACTGTTCATCTTTAGGCGATTTAATTACACTTGCATTACATTGTTTAATAATTAAACTCGCGGAATATCATTATTTATTTTTATTAAATTACCGTCGTATGGAAGCGATTAGTTTTCCGCTTCACAGTCGTTGTAGTTTGTTAAATCACTGACTCACATAGTTCTTACGGCCGCTTGAAATCCTTGAAGATGCTTGTATTTCTATAACGTGTTGTCGAGGCCTTGTGTTGTTTCCGTACTAGACGAGTCACGTGGATGACGACGCCCCACTACTTCTCGACTTTAACTACTACAACTATAGACTGTAGTTCAATTATCCAAGCGAAGCCTTCTGACTGTTTGTTCGTTTTGCGTTTTCCATCAGAGTTAGTCGTTATTTTCACAAGCTGCTCTTTGTTTTTTGGAATGCGTCCTCTGTCCAGACGATATAAAGAACGTGATGACGCTTTGGTCGTAGGAGATTCCGACGCCATGTTCATACTAAACTTGACTTGTGTTTGGATTCAGTAACGACAGATGTGGTCACGTGGCGACAAACTATGCCACTAATAATCAATATCACTTAAAAATTAATGCATTAATGCAGTGTCCTCCAACCTTTTTGTCCCTTTGGATTGCAAACCGGTCATTTTAATTATGAATGAAACATGGATTTAAATCTTTGCACATGTACATTTTACCTCAACTGTACGGTGCTGGAAATACTTGAACATGGACCTTGATAGTGCTTGAAAAGTGATTGAATTTTATCTGTCAGAAAGTGTGGGAACCCTGTATCTAATCACAAAATTGTAAAGTAATTAGTAATTAGTTACGTTTGAAAAGGAACTTACCCAACACTGCCTGACAGTTGAACCCTCATCATTGTGAGTCAGTAGCGTCCGGATGGACTTCTCACGACTCTTCCTCCTTTCAGGCCGAATCTGTTGGACATGAACAAGGTTTACAGACAGACCAACCTGGAGAACCTGGAGCAGGCCTTCAGCGTAGCAGAGCGAGACCTGGGTGTCACACGGCTTCTGGACCCAGAAGGTAAGTGACTGGAGAAGATCCAGCTCAGTCTCGTACTCAACTGACCGATTCCCAGGGGTGTAAAGAGTACCGGACAGCCATACTTGAGTAAAAATACAGGTACTTGAGTCAAAAAGACTCGAGTCAAAGTAGCAAAGTATCCGATTTTAAAAGATTTTTTTATAATTCGTGCTCAATATAGGCCCAAAAAAAAAAAGAAATGTGAAAACAAACTATTGTTTTCCAAGACAGAAACAGAATTTAACCTCAATGTTTGAAAACTGGTAGAAGAAAGTAGATAAAAAGAACAAAAAGTTAAATTTGCAAGTAGATATAAAATAAAATGATTAATCTGATTAGTAAATTATATATATGATTAGTAAATTTTATATTATATGTAATATATAAGGTTTATTATATAATAACATTTGTGAAACACATTTTTACGCCCCTAATTCGCTTTCTTGTGGTTTCTAATTCACAAATAGCCTCCATTACCTTCAGCAGCCTAAAGATGGCGATATTCACCTCTTCCGCCCAAGAAATGAACCGCGGTATAAATCGATTCCGGCTTGTCGCGCACAATTACAATGTAACGAGTAACAATAACTGTTAGTTCAAATGTAGTGGAGTGAAAAGTACTGCTACTCAATCACAAATGCAGTGGAGTAGAGAGTAAAAGTTGCTTCTATTTTTTTATACTCAGTGCAAGTACGAAGTAGCCCAAAACATACTTAAGTAAAGTAACCAAGTACATTTACTCAAGTACCTTACCCGCCTGCCGATTTTCTTCTCCATCTACAGACGTGGATGTGCCTCATCCAGACGAGAAGTCCATCATCACATATGTCTCCTCTCTGTACGATGCCATGCCAAGAGTTCCTGACGCTCGGGATGGAGTCAAAGCCAACGTGAGGGTTTCGCTCGGCGTCTCTGAGACGGAGGTGATGACCAGATGGTTTGTGATGCAGGAGCTGGAGCTTCGCTGGCAGGAGTATCACGAGCTGGTCACCGTGCTTGTGCAGTGGATCAGGCATCACGTCATGGTGTTTGAGGAGCGCAAGTTCCCCTCCAGCTATGAGGAGATGGAGGTCAGTCTTGTGTCGTTGAAGAAATATTATCGTCATCGTCTTTGTCGGCGACACTTTTTTTCCTGACGAAAGCGAAGTGAGAACTATATAACAAGTTAAAGGGCCAAAACTTTAACTACATTTATTGACACTTTGCTCAGAGAATAAAAACCAAACGAAAATGCCTTTAGTGGCGACGTCCAATCATAATCCAAGCTTGTGGTGAAAGGCGGGTGCAAATGCAAAGAGAACCAATCAGGACAGGGCAGGAGAAGGCGGATGGGATGGGAGACGAGCTTCTTCAATAACGTCTACTCCAAAAGTCATCAGAAAAAGTCATCAGATATTTGGATTCATTTTACATTTTACACGGCGACATTTACATTTGTGCAACCATTTGTTAATTCTAAACATGATACAATTATCATTTATTTTATTGTACTGTATTTCACTTTCTCTCTGTTGAGGTTTGCGATATAACGTCTAATCCCGCTGTAGGTTCTTTGGCGTCAGTTTCTGAAGTTCAAGGAGAGCGAGCTCCCCGCTAAAGAGACCGACAAGAACCGTTCCAAGCTGATTTACAAGTCCCTGGAGGTGAAGGACGCCACCGTGTCCCACAATGCTTTGCGTTTTTAGTCTGACTTTGCGTGTGTGGGACCCCAGGGAGCCGTGCAGGCGGGTCAGGTCAAGGTTCCTCCTGGTCATCACCCCATCGATGTGGAGAAAGAGTGGGGTCGTCTGCACGTGGCCATCCTGGAGAGAGAGAAGCTCCTGCGCTCCGAGTTCGAAAGGCAAGATTCCTTCACCGCCAGACGCGCGCGCCAACCACCGCGAGAAAAAACGTTGGTGTTTGCATGTGCGGCTTCAACAGTAAACGGCAAAATGGCGATAAATGATTGCTGCAAGTGCTACTTTATCCAACATTGTAATCGTCATATAATATAGTGAAAAAAATACATCTGAAACTGGTTAGGTTTAGATGAGACAAAAAAAATCAATTTTGGGTGAAATTATGCAAATAATAACTTCCTAATTCCTTAAACGTTCTTCAACGCTTCAACGTGACAAGTTTCATCATCAAAGTTCTACTAGGAGAACTACTGGGAAATTATAATAATTTCAATCACATAAGACAAAAAAAAAAAACATGGAGTAGTTCAATTTTGGGTGAAATTGAGCAAATCAAATTTTTAAGCAAAATATCTTAAACAATCTATTGACAAAGTTTCATCGTCAAAGTTCAACGTCTTACGGTTTTGTGCAATAACTATTAGAAATATATAATAATAATAATAATAATAAAACATATCATTTTAAATACAAAAGACTTTTAAGCAGTTCTGGCTTGAAGCCTAAAAACCGTCAATTTAGCTAAGTATCATTATTGATATCGAATGAAAAACTTTTGTTACATTTAATAAAAACAGTTACAGTGACGCCTTCAAATGAATGTTTTGTGTTTCACTAAGTGCAAGTTAATCCAATATTTTAATTGTTGTACAGTATAATATAGTGACATATTTTGAAATAAGGAGACCTGACAAACACATATGAAACTGGTTTGGTTTACGGTAGATAAAGTTCGATTTTTGGTGAAATTAAGCAAATCTAATATTTAAGCAAAATGGCTAAAACAATCGACAGTAGTTGACAATTGATTGATAACGTTTCAGCTTGTGATTTTGTCTCATGACTACTTGAAATAATAAAAGTATTAAAAATATAAAAAAAAAAATAAAAAAAACAGCATTTCTGGCTTGAAGCCTAAAAACCGTCGATGTAGCCGAGTGTCGTAACTGATACTGAATCAATATCTTTGATACATTCAATCGGTTTTTAATCGTTTAATACAGTTACAGTAAATCTCTCGAGCGTCCTCAGATCGACGTCTGTGCTGCTGGACCTTTAATGCGTTTTATTGCGCGTCGCTGCTCTGGAGAGAACAGGGCGTCACTTTCCGAGCAAAGCGTGTCACAAGACCGTCCGCCCGCTGCTCTGTGTCTCGTCTTTATGAGCCTGCGCCGCCTCACAGAAGCTCTAGTGTACCAGCCGCTCCTCATGGCGTTTCTGGACCACAGCTACGGGCTGGAGCACTTGCTCGGCCGCGGGAGAGCGTGAGTGAGGAGGAGGTTCCTCGTCAGGCCGTGGTGAGGAGCCGTCACTCCTCTGTGTTTCGCAGGGTGGAGCGTCTGCAGCGGCTGGTCAGTAAGGTCCAGACGGAGTCCGGCGTGTGTGAGGAACAGCTCAACCAGGTGGAGACGCTGCTCCAGACCGTAAGACGCCCCCGGGATCTGATCCTCGCGCATCTCGAGGGCTTGTGAGGGACGCGCTGCTCTGTGGTTCTCCAGGACGTGCGCCTGCTGAGCTCCGGGAAGCCCGTCCAGCACCTGGTGGAGATGGAAGGAGACCTGAACAAGGCGGAGAACATGATCCGCTTCCTGTTCAACGACGTGCAGGTGCTGAAGGACGGACGCCACCTACAGGCCGAGCAGATGTACAGGAGGTCAGTAGGACACCTCACTTGCTTTGCATTTATGCTTTTCACCTTTGTATTATTTATGTATTTTTGTTTTTTTGTTGGTTTTTCCTGTGAATTGAAAAGCCTGTACTTTGCGTGTGGTTTTGCCGAGTTCCGTCATTTGTATAAATGTCATCAAAATAGCATATACACATTATAATACCTTAAATAAACTATATAATGTTCTACTTAAAATATTATATATACAAAAAAATATATATATATATATATATATATATATATATATATAAAAGTATATAATACACAAACAATATACACCTACACAATTATATATTTACATATTTTTGAAAACAACGTGCAATTATAATATTGAAATATTAAATAAAAGATGTTTATTTTCCCCATTGACTATAAATGAGCTATATGTTTTGATTTGATATTACAATGTTTGAAAATGTTAATAAATATAGCATTTATTAGCATAATAATTACAATGTATACGTTATTGTCATTTGCATTATTATAATACTATCTTAAATCATATTTCATAAATCAAACACATTTATACATATGGAATATTACCACACACACTCACACACACACACACATTATGTGTATGCAATTATAAAAATCAACATATATTTGCTTGTATATAGTACACAATTTGAAGAAAAAAAACACATGTACGCATTTTTTCATTGATATATTTGTATTGTTTATATAACAAAGCACATTTTAATATGACTAAGTTTAAAACACGTTTATATTATACACTTGTAGTAAAAGTAAAGTAAAAAGGTAAAGTAAAATTTAAGTTCTGAGCATTTGTAAGGCGCTTTTAACAGTTGTAACCGTCTTAACATTTGAACACAGTTTTAGTAAAGTAAAAAGTAAAAAGGTAAAGTAAAGTTAAAGTTCTGAGCATTTGTAAGGCACTTTTAACAGTTTTAACCGTCTTAACACAGTTTTAACACAGTTTTACTAAAGTAAAGTAGAGTAAAGTAAAGTAAAAAGGTAAAGTAAAGTTCAAGTTCAGAGCATTTGTAAGGCGCTTTTAACTGTCTTAACGTTTTAACACAGTTTTACTAAAGTAAAGTAAAGTAAAAAAGTAAAGTAAAAAGTAAAAGTTCTGAGCATTTGTAAGGCGCTTGTAACAGTTTTAACTGTCTTAACACAGTTTTACTAAAGTAAAGTGTAAAGTCTAAAGTAAAGTATCTTCCTTCAGAGTGTTCCGTCTGCACGAGCGTCTGGTGAACCTGCGCAGCGAGTTTAACCTGCGTCTGAAGTCGGGAGTCACCGTCACCCAGATGCCCGTCACCCAGGTGCCCCTGTCACCCCAGCGGGGGCGTCCCGAGCTGGACCAGGTCACTCTGCGCTACCTCCAGGAGCTGCTGTGCTGGGTGGAGGAGAACCACAAGCGCCTGGAGGGGGCGGACTGGGGCTCGGATCTGCCCAGCGTGGAGTCTCACCTGGGCAGCCACCGGGGTCTCCATCAGTCCGTAGAGGAGTTCCAGCACAAGATCCACCGGGCCCGAGCTGACCAGGTACTTAGTAGTAGTGTTTTACATTCATATTATTAACCTTATGTTAAGTTTGGATTGAAACTTAAAACATTTCTGGAGTCACTTTTTGTACATTTTTGTATTTTACTCTACTCTGCTTCTACGTGATTCTGTTACATTTTTTATCTTGGAATTTTTTTTTTTTTTCCATTTTTCACATTTTGTTTTGGTATCTTGTTTATTTTTCATATTTTTTCATATAATGTTTCATATTTCTATTCTTGATCTTTTTATTGTATTTCCCTTTGCACATTTGAAATAACATTTTATCTTTATATCCCGTTTTTATCGTATTTCTATTCTTCAAGTAGTTCAGGATCGGCATTATATTCGTATTATTATTTTACATTCATATTATTAACCTTATGTTAAGTTTGGATTAAAACTTTAAATCTTTAAATGAGTCACTTTATGTTCATTTTTTTTATCTTACTCACTTCTACGTGATTCAATTGCATTTTTTATCTTGGAAATTTTGTTGTTTTTTTTTTTTTTTTTCATTTTTCAAATTTTATTTTGGTATCTTGTTTATTTTTTCATATAAAATGTTTCGTATTTCTATTTTTGATCTTTTTATTGTATTTCCCTTTGCACATTAGAAATAACATTTGAACTATAAGCGATGCTTCAGCCTATTCTATTTTTTTTGGGTCAATTTTGTGTCAAATTGTTTGCGGGACGGAATGTCTATTTATGGATTTTGGACCAAACGATAAATTGAAATGGAATATTGATTCTTTCCGACAGAATCAGCTGACGCCGGTCAGTACAGGAGCGTATCGTGAATACTTGGGCAAGCTCGACCTTCACTACACCAAACTCCTGGTAAAGTTCTGCAAACACACACTTATCTCATCATACTAACATTTACATTACAAATCTACTCAATTTTAAAGCTTTTCAAATTTGTCCAATCACAAGAACACTTGTAGCTGTATGTCTAAGTTCACTTGCAAGTTGTGGGTTATATTGGTGTACATACACATACCAAAATATATATTACGTATACGTATTTGTAAACAATATATTTAATTCAAATGTATCCGTCCACCGGGGGGAAATTTCTTTTCTGGTCACAAATGCTTAAAAAAACAAAGAAACAAAGAAAGATAAGGTAATAAAAAAAAAATAAAAAAAACTGCAGAGAATATACAGTATAATACAATGAATAAAGTGAATGACAATAAAAGACGTGTAATTGTGTTATAATATGTAATTATAGTGAAAAAATATTGAAAAAAGATATATTTTTTGGAGTGTCTAGTTGAGAATAACTATCTGTACTATATAACTATCCTAGTTATAGGATATAACTAGGATAGAATAACTATCTAGATTTGATTTGATTTGATTTATATATTATTATAAATAAATACCGTATATTAATAGATATTAATAATAGATTCATTAATTTTATATGTATATATATATATTTTATAGTTTATAAAAGACGGTCTCCTTCCATCCGATTCATCAAAACAATACGTGTTGTATATATTTAACAAGCTGTATATGCAAGTTCGCTGGCTATAATGGTTGTAATTATAATGAAATGGTCCTTCCTGAACTCACGGCCAATGGGAAGATCCGAATATCATCCGCCTTTATAACCGCGGTTGATTGTAAAAGGCACATGATGTAATTGCGTGGTCTGTGTGTTTTCCAGAACGCGTCAAAGCTGCGACTGCGCGGTCTGGACCAGCTGCACGCCTTCGTGGTGGCGGCCACTAAAGAACTGATCTGGCTGAACGAGAAGGAGGAGGAGGAGGTGAACTACGACTGGAGCGAGCGCAACTCCAACATCACCGCCAAGAAGGACAACTACTCCGTACGCTTTTCGTTTGGTCATTTTTTACATTTTTTTTTCGCGGCCTAGGGGTGGTTTGGTGGGCGGGGTTAGTTTTTCAGATTTTAGCATTTCATCTAGTATTTAGCATATACTAGTTTTATTTGTATTTAAACATGCATTCAAGGTAAAAAAAAACAAAACAAAAAAAAAAAACTGTTATACCAATGAATGAATATAACGTGATTTAACATTTGAACTTACTGGAACCAATGAGGATTTGAAAATTGAAAAACGGAAAAATCTATTGTAGTTTTTTTTTTTTTATGAGTCAGACGCCTTTTCAGAATTAGACTTTCTTTTATTATTCCTCGTTTAACAAAGAACGTTCTTTTTATCTACTTTGTTCTACCAGTTTTCAAACATTAAGGTTAAATTCTGTTTCTGTCTTGGAAAACAATAGTTTGTTTTCACATTTCTTTTTTTTTGGGCCTATATTGAGCACGAATAAAAATACTTCTTAATACTTAAGTTCTTTTCAAATGGTATACTTTGCTACTTTGACTCGAGTCTTTTTGAAATTGATGACTTGTTACTTGTATTGGAGTAATTTTTACAAATTTTACAAAGTATCTGTACTTTTACTCAAGTACGGCTGTCCGGTACTCTTTACACCCCTGGTGATTCTACACTGAGGCGGCCCGGTACCATTTCATCCGCGGAGCGTGGATCTACAGGTGTATGTGTTGTATGAGATGGTGAGAGTAAACTCTTGTGTGCTAGGGTTTAATGCGAGACCTGGAGCAGCGAGAGAAGAGAATGAACAGCGTCCAGGTGATGGGAGACAAGCTTCTGAAAGACGGACATCCTGCCCGGGCCACCGTGGAGGTGTGAATGTTCACTGCTCGCGGTTTGAAGGGTCGATGTAAGAGCAGCGTCTGCTTCCTCAGGCCTTCATGCCAGCCCTTCAGACCCAGTGGAGCTGGATCCTCCAACTCTGCTGCTGCATCGAGACGCATCTCAAGGAGAACTCGGCTTACTTCCAGGTAGGGCGGGGCCATATGGGTTCAAATTCATATCACGGTATTTTCTAGTGTACAGACGGTATCGGTACTATATCACGATATTGTGTGTGTGGGGGTATTATTTTATATAAAGTACGAAATGAAAACGCAAGGGGAAACCTGGAGAAGCTGCTGTCACTTTTAATACTGTATATCTGTTAAAAGTAGTCCAGGCATTTATTTAAAAAATAAACAACATTTAAATTAAATGCCCTGCGGTCTATCTTTTAAGAGAGTGCAAGAGGGAGAGAGAGAGAGAGACATAGACAGTGAGAGAGAGAGAGAGAGAGAGAGAGAGAGAGAGAGAGAGAGAGAGAGAGAGAGAGAGAGAGAGAGAGAGAGAGAGAGAGAGAGAGAGAGAGAGAGAGAGAGAGAGAGAGAGAGAGAGAGAGAGAGAGAGAGAGAGAGAGAGAGAGAGAGAGACAGCAAGAGTGAGATAGACAGTGAGAGAGAGAGACAGAGAGAGACAAAAATGGAGAGCAGCGCGCGTCACGCTTTCCCTCTCTCTCGCGCGCGCGTCTGAATCTAAAGTTGCGTGAAACTAAGGTTAACAATCGAAAAAAGACTTTGACCAAAATAAAACAAGCAGAACTTTCTCGTGCGTGTGTTTTACGGGTCTTGCGCTCACTAAAACAGCTGCTCTAAAAAACCACCACATTACAGACACGGAGCGGCACAGCGCATGCGCGAAACATGCGTCTCGCGGGTGATCTATTAATTCAGTTTCTTACGACGCTTTCTGTATTCGATTAGCAACGTATCTGTGTCAAAAGTTATAACAAAACAAATGTATTTTAATGTATTAAAGCGTTGATATCTGTGTATATAAGGTAAATTCATGAAAGTGCCACGGTATCCACGGTATTGCAAAATCCATATCGCGGCCCAAACTCAATAGCGCTATTCACGTTAATACCGCTATAGCGCCCACACCTACTTCCAAGTAGCTGTCAATACTGGTGCCAATACTTAATATGATTGCTAAAATTCGTATCGAGTTGTGCCACGATATGAATAAATTTTTTTATTTATAGTTCAAGTTTATTTGTATAGTGCTTTTCTTTGCTCCAGACCAACACAAAGTCGCTATGCGGACTATAAAGTTACATATTCGTATCAAAACACTTTAATACTGTATAACGCGTTTGTCTCGTTACTGCTTTTAATGACGACACGAAGGCGTTACTACTAATCAGTCCAGGTTTACGTTTATTTATGTAGCGCTTTTCTCAGTTCCAGACCAACACAAAAGTCGCTATGCGGAAGAAGAAAAACGACTTGTTCAAATGTGTTGCAAAAATAAAAAGTCAGTTAAAAGGAAAAATGAAAATAGCATATTTACTATTACACTGTTACTATTTACTGCTTTTTGCTATTAAAATTAACACGTTGATTTTTACCGTCTATTTTTCACGTTGATTGAAACGTTGATTTTTACACGTATTGAAAAAGCTCAAATAGCAAAGCGCATTTGAAATTATAATAGAAGAGGCTAAATGAAGATAGAACACAAAGTTTGCCTACAGTGTGATTAGGTCTAGTAAAATGTGATAAAGCCGTGATAATAGACTGACACCGTCTGGACACGCGAAAATACCGTGATAAAGCCTGAAGAACCTCCAGCTAATCCCATCCACTCTGCTGTGCAGTTCTTTTCAGACATTAAGGACGCGGAAGAGAGGATGAGGAAGATGGAGGAGACGATGAAGAAGAAATACGCGTGTGAGCGCTCCATCACCGTCACGCGGCTGGAGGATCTGCTGCAGGACGCCGTGGTGGGAACATCAAGACGGCTTTTGAAGGATCAAGAATGTGTCTGGTGCTTGATTTTGACTTTGAGTTCTTCAGGAGGAGAAAGATCAGCTGACTGAGTTCCAGTCCCATCTAGAAGGCCTGAGTCGGAGAGCCAAGACCATCGTCCAGCTGAAGCCGAGGAACACGGCCAACCCGGTGAAGGGCAAACTGGCCGCCCAAGCCGTCTGTGACTTCAAGCAGATGGAGGTGAGCTTCAGTAAAAACCAGCAGTGAGTGGCTTCCTCTTCATCAGAGCTTCGCTCAGACTCCAAGAACAACACAATCATTCATGTTTGAGTAGACAGACCATAGAACATCCGGTTGATCAAACACAATCAAATGACTCTGTCTGCTGCACAGAGGAAAACAATACTGTTCTGATATTTACATCGAACAGAAACAGCTCAGCTCTGATCTGGAGGCATGCGAGGCTCATGAGGAAAGAAAGAAGGAATAGTATTTTGAAGAGAAAATTAGTGGAATTTTACCAGAAATGTAAAAAAATGTTAAATATTAAAAATATATATATATTTTTGTGGATAAATATTATATTAACATATGTTACAATGATTTATTAAATAAAAATAAAAAAAAATATTTTTTGCCTGAAAAAATCAGGGTGGTGCTTATTTTCGCGCAAATACAGTTGTGTAATTGTGGCAAGCCAAAATGACATTTAACCTCTGCGAGTGATCTAAATGAGAGCTCATCTTAATCAAATTATTACTACTTTGAAACATTCCTGTCTGTTAGGGGAATCGTCAGAAATAGTTTTATAACATGGTTTGAAAATGTTATAACAGTTATGAAAATGTTTTGTAACAAGGCAAATGTTATTTTAGCTTGCCATATATTCCTCCTCCTAATCTCCGTCTCTATTGATACTGTTGCCGTCTCACTGGTAATGTCAATCCCATTTGAAGAAAACCAGCTGATCTCTGATCTACAAATACTGAGCCCTACAAATACTCATTATCCCATCAGCCAATCAGAGAAAGGCCCGCCCCCACGTGAAGCTAGTGCCAGAAAATCGAGGAAAAAAACAAGAAACAAACGAAAAATTCCAAACAAAAAAACGTTTCAAACGAAAGCGTGTGAAGACTGCAAGCGACAAAATAAAAAAAACGAATTGTAAAAGCATTTTCGTTCGTTCCTTGGAAATCCACGTGTGACATTTTTGCCGCTAATCTGATATTCACAGAGCTGTGGATGCGTGAACAAACGCGTTACAATTTTCTGCTTCAGATCACCGTGCACAAAGGAGACGAGTGTGTCCTGGTCAACAACTCCCAGCCGTACAAGTGGAAGGTGCGGAGCTCTGGTGGGAGCGAAGCAACCGTTCCCTCCATCTGCTTCATCATCCCCCCCACTAACAGAGAAGCCGTGGAGCTCAGCTCTGGGTAACTCGTCTTCTTCTTCTTCTTCTCATCTGTTTGCTTTTATTTGAGCCTCATGTGACTCTGGATCTCAGGCTGGATGCCGGTCTGCAGCGGCTGTTGGTCTGTCTCTCTAATCTACTAAATTTACGCGAATATAAGCGGTCCTAGGGCGGGGCGGTATTTTGTGACAAAACAATCAGTGGTTGTTTTTTTCCACGTGTATATAAAATGCAAACAAAGTGTCCAATTGCCAAAATAACAAACAAAACACACTGGAAAATAAATGTAACTAAATAACCTGAACCGACCGGCAACAAAATAAAAACAAGATAATTAACAATGAGCTCCGCAACAGCTGTTCCAGGGCGTCTTTTATAAATAACATTTTATTGAAATGACAAAAACAATAACACTAATAAACGGGTCCAAGGTGTCATCGCAGAAAACAAAACAGTCGGAAGTGAAGAACACGGGCAAGGATTAAAATAAAAGCCAAGGAACAGACACAATCAAAACGCTGGGTCTGATTAACAGGGGTTAATAATCCTTCGCTTCGATTCTCTTCACACAGCGTCAGATAAACAGAGAGCTCGACGGTGCAAAGACTCATGGGAAATGAAGTCCTGATCACTAGAATCGACTTTTTGTCACCTGTCATTCAACTCAAACGATATCAAAATGGTACGAGTCGTTTATCTGATCCTCATGTGACTCTGGGTCTCAGGCTGGACGCCGGCCTTCAGCGGTTGATGGCGCTGTGGCAAAGGCTGCACGTGGACATGAAGAGCCTGCTGTCCTGGCAGTACCTGATGCGGGACGTCCAGATCATCAGCTCCTGGAACCTAATCATGGTAAGTTCACGGAGGTTTACATGGCTCACGGAACGCAACCCAGGCCACGTTCTGCCCGGAATCTTCCGTCTCTCGCCCTCCAGGC
>MU204349.1:1355133-1382633 GCA_017309775.1 Paedocypris sp. Pulau Singkep | reverse complement strand
ACTTCGTACTTGCACTGAGTATCAAAAATAGAAGCAACTTTTACTCTCTTCTCCACTGCATTTGTGATTGAGTAGTAGTACTTTTCACTCCTTTGACACATTTCACACATTTGAACAAACACTTATTGTTACATTGTGATTGTGCGCGACAAGCCGGAATCGATTTATACCGTTCATTTCTTGGGCGGACGAGGTGAATATCGCCATCTTTAGGCTGCTGAAGGTAATGGAGGCTATTTGTGAATTAGAAACCACAAGAACGCGAATTAGTGGCGTAAAAATGTGTTTTACAAATTTTATTATATAATATATAGCTTTATATAATACATATAATATATAATTTACTAATCAGATTAATCATTTTATTTTATATCTACTTGCAAATTTAAGTGATTGAGACTGACTTTTTGTTCTTTTTATCTACTTTGTTCTACCAGTTTTCAAACAATGAGGTTAAATTCTGTTTCTGTATTAGAAAATAATAGTTTGTTTTCACATTTCTTTTTTTTTTTTACCTATATTGAGCACGAATAAAAATACTTCTTAATACTTAAGTTCTTTTCAAATTGGATACTTTGCTACTTTGACTCAAGTCTTTTTGAAATTGGTGACTTGTTACTTGTATTAGAGTCATTTTTACAGTAAGTATCTGTACTTTTACTCAAGTATGGCTGTCCGGTACTCATTACACCCCTGGGAATTGGAACTTCCAGGTTTCAAAATTGTCCTACTGTTTGAGTAAAATCGACCCCTGTAAGCACGATGAAGCTAGTCTTAGTGACACGACACCAACGCTTCGTCTCTTCACTGAACCCAGACGTGCTCATTTGCTTCATCGTGACTGTGAAATGTCTTTCCAGAAGCGGCCTTCAGCTCAAACCTCAACGCTGCGGGTAAATATCGTGTAGAGACTGTGTGTGCCAGTGGGATTAACGTCGCCGTTCACTTCGCCAAGCAAACCCACTCCAACGTTTTCAGCGTGTCTGATTAATAACACAAAATTAATAATGGGTGAAATGGGGTGTGGAGTGTGGCAATCAGAAGACTAATTTCAATGAGTTCAGTCTGTTTGTCTTTTTACCTGTCGGTCTGTCTACTTCTAATCTACCGTATTTACTCAAATATAAGCAATTTTTCGAATGTCCGACGCTCAAAAACTTGGGGTGTGCTTATAATCGCAGATTGTAAATATGTACGTGCCCATTTTTCCATATTTCAAGAGACCAAACAGTCGAAAATGAAGAACACAGGCAAGAAGTAATAAACTCAAGGAACAGACACAAGCAAAACGCTCGGTCTGCTACACAGGGGATAATGTGTTTTGGGGGGTTTTTTTGGTGCCTGAAAAATCAGAAGTGTGCTTATATTCAAGTAAATACGGTACTTTTGTCTCTTTATCTCTCCTCGTCCATCTACTCCTCTCATGTCCCTCTTCATTCATCCAAACTCTCTTTTTTTTGTTTTTCATCAGACGCTCATTATACTAATAACTGAAATCAATACCTTTAGGTTAAATGTTATAGGTTAAAGGTTAGAAACATAACTCTAGTGTAGTTTGCTTTTTTGGCCCAAAGTTTAAAACTTAACAGCCTAAAACTTAAAACCAAAGCTTAACAGAGCCAAAGAGCGTGGAAGACCATGTCACGTCTCGGCTTAACTGAAGCAGCCAGTTATTTAAACCAAAATCAGTCCCGGACAAACCAGTCGGTTCTCCATGTGGCCTTCTGAATAACCCACCTGCTCGTCTCCAGGTGACCAGGACGAGTCCGTCTGCAAGAGCTTCATCTCCCAGTTCAAGGACTTGAGGCTGAGACTGGAGGGTTGTGAGAGTGGAACGGTCAGTCGTCTGCGGCAGCCGGTGGACAGAGAGCCGCTCAAGGCCTGCGCTCACCGAGCCACGGAGCAGGAGGTGCGTCTCAAGAGCCGGCCTGGCTTTCCACTGCTAACCACTCTCCAATTCCAACCTGCTCTGTAGAAAGTCCAGAGCGAGCTGGAGGGCATCAAGAAAGACCTGGACCAGATGGTGGAAGACAGCGAGGGCGTCCTGGCCTCGTCTCAGCAGTCTAGCTCCGCCCCCGCCCTGCGCTCGGAGATCGACATCACCCGGAAAAAGATGGAGCACGTCTACGGGCTTTCCACCGTCTACCTGGACAAGTCCGTGTCATACACGTCCGCACCAGCTTCTTTCGCAATTTGAAAAAACTCACTTGTTCAAATCCAGGCTGAAGACCATCGACATGGTGATCCGCAGCACGCAGGGCGCCGAAGACGTCCTCCACAAGTACGAGAAGCGACTACGGGACGTGAAGCAGGTTCCTGTGGACGAGGAGGAGATCGAGGACGACCTGACGCAACTCCAGGTGACTTTCCTCCTAACGTAGATCCCAACGCCTGCTCGAAACGCTACCGCCGCAAAAGTATGGAATCAGATTGGTGCCCAGAATATCACTCTTTCGCAAATGTGTTAAAAAAAAAATACAACGGAAACGATTGACTTTTTTTGGTTGCTTTTTTATTCATATTTTCATTCGCAATTTTCACATTTTTATTTGGCAGCATTTTGTTCTAAATCTCAAGCGTTTCTTCTTAAGCGTAGTTTTCTTTTTCAAAACTACGCGTGTCGTCGCTCTGTCAAAGTCAGTGGAACCTGTGAAGAATCTTGTTTCAATGAATTGTTATTATTGCAGTGTTAAATGCAGCAAAATCTGACACTTTAGTGGTTACTTTCTCTAGAAGTAAAGTTCAACGAAACATCACAATTTAGCGGTTTCTATAAATTAAGTATTTAAATGAGACATTCTATTCTATTCTATAATATTGTATTCTATTCTACACTACTGTATTCTATTGTATTGTATTGTATTATATTCTATTCTATACTATTGTATTCTATTCTTTTCTATTGTATTCTATACTACTGTATTCTATTCTTTTCTATTGTATTCTATTCTTTTCTATTGTATTCTATACTACTGTATTATATTCTATTCTATTGTATTCTATTCTATACTATTGTATTGTATTCTATTCTGTTGTATTCTAACGCTCCACCTTTAAACGCAGACGCTGCAGTCGGAGGCCCAGGGCGATCAGGAGAGCCTGGAGCGGGTGGAGGAGGAGCTTGAGCGAGCCTGCTCCGTCAGCGAGCGCCTGTCCCGCCTGCACGGCGAGCGAGAGGTGGAGCTGGAGCAGTACCGGCTGAGGGCGGGCGGCCTGAGGGAGCGCTGGCACGCCGTGTTGGCCCAGACCCGCGGCCGGCGCCACCAGCTGGAGCTCCTGAGGAAGCACATGCAGATCTACCGCCACAACTACCAGCGGCTCATTGGCTGGACAGCTGATGCCCGGCAGCGGCAGGACGAGCTTCACGCCGTGCCCATCAGCACTGGCCAGGCTCTGACAGACCAGCTGACGCAGGAGAAGGTACCGCATTTTTCGCCGTGTAAGACGCACTGAGGGTGAAAAGTTGGTGCGTCTTATACGGCGAATGCAGAGATGCGCGGCCACCGCCATCGTAGTGTGCAATGTTACATACGCTGTCTCGCTTTCTTTCTCGCGCAGAATCTTGTGAAACAATGAAACCATGATTTATAAACGAACTTTGATCAAAAATAAAACAAGCAGATTTTCTCGCGCGCGTCTTTAAAACTAAAACAGCCGCTCTTCTCTTAAAGGCACAGCGCAGAACACAGAGCGGCAGGCGTGTGCGCGTGAAGTACAAACTGTGTTTGATTAGTAATGTCTGTGCCGTCATTGATAGTTGTAAGTTAGAACTTGTAACGAAACTAATGTGTAATACTGTATTAAGGTGTTTATATACTTATATAAAAATCTAATTCATGAATTATCACGGTATCCACGGTATTGCAAAATCCACATCTCAATACCGCTATTCACGTTAATACCGCTATACCGCGCAGCGCTACTTTCACCGTTTACTGACTTTACTGACTCTTCATGTCACATGTTTGACATACAATTGTTCTTAAACTGCTGATAACTTTTAACTACAGTATTTGGTTCAGAATCTTTTTTTCTCGATTTTCCTCCTTTAAAATTGGGTGTGTCTTATATGCCGGTGCGTCTTATATGGCGAAAAATACGGTATTTGTCTGTGAAATGTTCCGAGCTACAGTTTCAAATACGAAACCTCAACCTCAAAAACTGAAAAAACACGAGCAGCATCAAAAAAGTATATAAGGCTTAGAAAATACAGTTCAATAACATTCATGGAAAGTTATAGAAGTTATGGAATATTTAAAATGTGACAGAAATTATACACATTTAGCAGAAAAGTGACTTAACCCTCCTATTATGTCCATGTCAAATTGACCCGTTTTCAAAGGTGAACATTTAAAAAAAAAAACGCTTTAAAGACGCAGAAAAATAACTCAATAATCCTGCACACAAACACCTTTTAAGCTCAAAATAACACTGAACAAAAACATCACAAGAGTTTTTCTATAAAGCAAACTATTTTCAACCCTTTGGTCATTGTGGCCTTCTAATAGAGGTTTTACGGTAACTACGGACTGTATTCTGCACAGAAACTGCTGGAGGAGATAGAAAGCAACAGAGACGAGGTGGAGGAGTGTCAGAGAAACGCCAAGGCGTACATCGACGCTGTGAAGGTACGTGCGAATGATCTGAGGGAAACCCATCTGAGGACTTCCAGACAATTTGTCCTCCTCATCTAGGATTATGAGCTCCAGCTCGTGACGTATAAAGCTCTGGTGGAGCCCGTCGCCTCCCCTCTGAAGAAGGCCAAGATGGAGTCCGTGTCGGATGACATCATCCAGGAGGTATTTGTCCTAACCTTGAACTTTTTAATACGAACTGATTCTGTTTGTGCCAACGTGAACATCATAGTTTGTGCGTTAAAGATCTAGATCTCAATCCTGAAACGATGAATGGCAATAATCTCTCTGGATTAATGTCCCACCACACTACTACACACACACACACACACACACACACTCTTATATTATATATGTGCTTTTATTTATACATACATACAGTACAGTATACAGTTTAGCTGTATGTCATAATATACTGTATATTATATATTATACACATATTATACTGTTTATGCAAATATGTACAATTTAAACACTTATGTAAACACTAACATATATCTCAATTCAATTTTTTTAATCTATGTACATTTATAGATGAATAAATTCGTGTATATTTATACACGTCTGTGTGTGTATAAATAAATATATATTAATAATAATAAGGTAAATAAATGTGTATATATTAGGGCTGTAAAAAGTAGCGAATTAACGCATACTAAATTGCAATATTTTATTTTTAACGCAGATTAATGCAATTACAGTTTCTGTCAAATATTACAAACGTCAGTTATTTAATTGCGAACAGTCGCAATTAATAACGATTCATAGGGACAGGCAAGTGCGATTAATTCGTTTAAAAACGTAATCATTAGACAACACTAGTGTATACACATATAAATGTCCTAGATAACAAAAAAAATCCCAAGTAATAAATCATATTCAAAAGCATCAATTGCAATAGTCATGCTTTCCTATGTAATGTGAGTAATAACGGACACTAACCCTTCTATTACAGTACGTGACTCTGAGAACTCGCTACAGTGAACTGATGACGCTGTCCAGCCAGTACGTCAAGTTCATCGTGGACACACGGCGCCGCCTAGAGGACGAGGGCGTAAGTGCCAGAGACTCGTATATACAGGACTAACGTTTCTACACTGTATTTTACACAATGCAAACCAAATGAGACACAGTTGCGGTTTAAACGTCAGTATAAATTACATTATTTATTTGTATAAGCCCTGAAATGATCAGTATGGTGAGTTTAAATGATCCCACGTTTCTTGTAGTTCAATGTCCTGTTGGAATGGACCCTCTTTTTAAACTTGCCTGATTTCACATTTGGCACTTTGCTTTGAATTTTCGTTCTAATCTGCACTTTCTTGTTTGTTCTCCGAACTGCTTGCCAGTGCTTTATCATGATGAATGTTTGCCTTGTTTGGGCCATGAAAGGTAAATTGCCCCAAAAATGTTGTTCCCATCTTTGGTTTCTCCTCACATTCTTTTTGTTAATCTCTAAAGTAACGAGCGCCAATAGATAAAGACATTCGAATATTCATTTATACATTTATAGAAACACACTATAAATGAATAGATATGTATAAATATGGATGCATTTTTAATAAATACATACATACATAAATAAATGCACACACATAAATAAATACATACATAGAATGCATGGAAAAATGCAACAAAAAAAAACATTTTTTTGACACTAATTTTTTGACACTAACTAAACAAACAAAAACACAATTGTCATATTTATTTATTTTGTCATAATGTCAAATTTATGTCAGTTTTTTTGTTATGTCTTAGTATAAGACATATAAGTTGTGCCTTATGTCAAAACTTTTTATGTCTTATTATAGCCTATACTAATATATATATATATATTTTGACATAAGGCTATACTAAGACATAAAAATATTAGATATCTCGCTATACTAAGACATGAAAATATTTTGACTAAAGACATACAAAAGTTTGACATTGACTATACTAAGGCATAAAATAAAACTGACATAAGGCTATTTCATGACATCGTTTTAAAATCATCATTCCCATTTTATCCCATGTGTTCTGATGCTAATTCTGTACATTTAGTTCAGTTGAGACATTTTTACCTTTGGTTTGAGCATTTTAGAAACGCGATTCTTTATCTTTACAACGTGGAGATTACAAAAAGAATACCATAAAAACAACATCTGTAACTTTGGAACAGTTTTAGCGTGTGTCTCGTGTGATTGTGTCTCATTTTGTGTACCATACATTGTGAATAACCTCCAACTTCTCGTCTGTGTAGACCTTATAACTCTGTGGATCAATATCATTGTGGTCACATTGGCCTGTAATCCACTGCAAAATTGTATTAAACCCCTAAATGCTTCGTCTTTTTCTCCATCATCTTCTACTAATGTAGAAAGCGGCTGAAAAGCTCAAGGAGGAAGAAAGGAAGAGACTTGCGGACATGCAGGCCGAGCTGGAAAAACAGAGACAGCTTGCCGAATCCCACGCCAAGGCCATCGCCAAAGCGGAGCAAGACGCCGATAAACTGAAAACCAGGATGAAAGACGAAGCCAGCAAACGGCAGGACGTTGCTGTCGACGCCGAAAAACAGAAGCACAATATCCAGCGAGAGCTTCAGGAACTCAGGAGCCTTTCAGAACAGGAAATCAAAACCAAATCCATACAAGTGGAGGAAGCCCTTCAAAGCCGTACCAGAATTGAAGAGGAGATCCGCATCATCCGCCTTCAGCTGGAGACCACCATGAGGCAGAAGAACACGGCTGAGAGTGAGCTTCAGCAACTCAGGGACAAGTCAGGAGAGGCCGAGAAACTTCGGAAGGCGGCGCAGGACGAGGCCGAGAAGCTTCGCAAGCAAGTGGCCGAAGAAGCTCAGAAGAAGCGCAAAGCGGAGGAGGAGCTCAAGCTGAAATCGCAAGCGGAGATCGAGGCAGCCAAAGAGAAGAAGAAGGCCCTCGAGGACCTGGAAAGATTCCGCTTTCAAGCCGAGGAAGCGGAAAGGCACACGAAGCAGCTGGAGCTGGAAAAGCAGAGGCAGATACAGGTAGTAGAGGAGGTCGCTAAGAAGTCGGCGGCCACCCAGCTCGAGAGCAAACAACTGTCGCAAACCGCCAAACTGGAGGAGTCTCTGAAACACGAGCAAGTGATTGTCATTCAGCTGCAGGAGGAGGCCGAACATCTCAAAAAGCAGCAAGCCGAGGCCGATAAGGCCAGAGAACAGGCAGAGAAAGAGCTGGAAGTATGGAGACAGAAAGCCAACGAAGCTCTCCGGCTCCGACTCAAGGCCGAGGAGCAGGCCAACAACAAGTCGGCTGCTCAGGAGGAGGCAGAAAAGCAAAAAGAAGATGCCAAGCGTGAGGCGGTGAAGAGAGCAAAGGCTGAAGAAACTGCTCTTAAGCAGAAACAAGCCGCAGAGATGGAACTAGAGACGCAGAGGAAAAAAGCCGACGAAACTGCTCGGCAGAAGCTCGCAGCAGAGCAAGAACTGATCCGCTTGAGAGCTGATTTTGAAAATGCTGAACAGCAGAGGTCCGTCTTGGATGAGGAGCTTCAACGTCTCAAAAGAGACGTCGGTGCGGCGGTTAAGCAGAAGAAGGAGCTGGAGGAGGAGCTGGTCAAGGTTCGAAAGGAGATGGAAATTCTACTTCAGATGAAGTCCAAAGCTGAGAAAGAGTCGATGTCAAACACGGAGAAGAGCAAGCAACTGCTGGAATCCGAGGCCTCCAGAATGAGGGAGCTTGCCGAGGAGGCAACTAAACTGAGATTGGTTGCCGAAGAAGCTAAGAAACAAAGGCAGGTTGCAGAAGAAGAAGCCGCTAGGCAAAGATCAGAGGCCGAAAAGATCCTCAAAGAAAAGTTGGCGGCTATCAATGAAGCAATGCGTCTGAAAACCGAAGCCGAGATTGCTTTGAAAGAGAAGGAAGCGGAAAACGATCGCCTCAAGAGGAGAGCCGAAGAAGAAGCCTATCAGAGGAAAGTCCTGGAAGACCAAGCTGCGCAACACAAGCAAACGATTGAGGAAAAAATCAATCAGTTAAAGTCGTCTTCAAACACCGAGCTAGAGAGGCAAAAGAAGATTGTGGAAGAAACGTTGAAGCACCGGAAAGTGGTGGAGGAAGAGATCCACATCCTTAAACTTAACTTTGAAAAGGCTTCGACTGGCAAAAAAGAGCTCGAACTGGAGCTCAACAAGCTCAAGGGGGCGGCAGAAGAGACACAGAGGAGCAAAGCAAAGGCAGAGCAAGAAGCGGAGAAGTTCCGAAAACTTGCTCTGGAAGAGGAGAGCAAGAGGAAAGAGGCGGAGACCAAGGTCAAACAAATACAGGCTGCCGAAGAAGAGGCAGCGCGCCAGCACAAAGCTGCTCAAGAAGAGGTCCAGCGTCTCGTCAGGACGTCAGAGGAGGCCAGAAAGCAGAAAGAGGATGCTGAGAAGGAGGCAGAGCGACAGGTGATCCTGGTCAAAGAGGCTGCACAAAAGTGCTCTGCTGCTGAACAGAAAGCCCAAGATGTCCTTCTTCAGCAAAACAAAGACAGCATGGCACAGGACAAATTCAAGGCTGAGTTTGATAAAGCCAAGAAGCTGGCGCAAGATGCTGAGAAGGCCAAGGCAAAAGCTGAAAAAGAAGCCGCCCTGCTGCAGAAGAAAGTCGAGGAAGCCGAGCGTCAAAAACAGATCGCCGAGAAAGAAGCTGCCAAGCAGGCCAAGGCCCAAGAAGATGCTGAGAAACTGCGTAAGGAAGCAGAGAAAGAAGCCTCCAAACGTGCCGAGGCAGAAGCTGCGGCCTTGAAACAAAAGCAAGAAGCTGGAGCTGAAATGACTAAGTACAAAAGCCTGGCGGAAAAGACTCTGAAGCAGAAGTCTCAAGTGGAGGAAGAGCTGGTCAAAGTCAAAATCCAGCTGGATGAGACCGATAAACAGAAAGCGCTTCGCGATGAAGAACTTCAACGACTCAAACAAGAAGTCAGTGATGCCATGAAGCAGAAGGGTCAAGTCGAGGACGAGCTCTCCAAAGTCAAGATCCAGATGGAGGCCTTGGTGAAACTGAAAGTTAAGATTGAAAAGGAGAATATAGAACTCATGAAGAAGGACAAAGACAGCACCAAGAAACTTCTCGAGGAGGAAGCTCAAAACATGAAAAAGCTGTCAGACGAAGCGGCACGTCTAAGTGCTGAGGCTCTAGAAGCAGCGAGGTTGAGGCAAGTTGCAGAATCTGACCTCGCCAAGCAGAGGGAGCTGGCTGAGAAGATGCTGGAGGAGAAGAAGCAAGCCATCAGCGAGGCATCTGCCCTAAAGGCTGAGGCCGAAAAACTGCAGAAACAGAAAAACCAGGCGCAAGTGGAGGCCCAAAAACTGTCGGAGGCCAAGAAGGAAATGCAGAAGCGTTTGGAACAGGAGACACAAGGCTTTCAGAAATCTCTAGAAGCTGAGCGCAAAAGACAGCAAGAGATTGCTGTGGAGTCTGAAAAACTCAAGCTCAAAGTGACAGAGCTCAGTGAGGCTCGGTCAAAAGCGGAGGAGGAAGCCAAACGATTCAAGAAACAGGCTGACGACATAAAAGTCCGTCTCCAAGAAACTGAAAAGCAAACTTCGGTGAAGCACACCGCCGTCGAGAAGATGGAGGTTCAGAGGCTGCAGAGCACAAAAGAGGCTGATGATCTGCACAAGGCAATAGCTGAGCTCGAGAAAGAAAAGGAGAAACTTAAGCAAGAAGCCGCCGACCTTCAAAAACAATCAAAAGAGGTTTGTTCCACTTCTTGTAGTATTGCACTTAACAATTGTGCCAAGCTTTTATTGCATGTATTGCGTAAACTTACTGTTTATTGTCATCGAACACAACCACACTAAAATATCTTAATGATCTAGTCTGATATTTAAGTCCACAGACCTCGGTTGTTAGAAACCACTGGTTCATTTTTAAAAAAATATTAAACCAGTTTTTTGCACAATATTGCACAGTTCACAGAATCATTTTGTTTTTACAGATGACTAATGTACAACAAGAACAGTTGCAACAAGAGAAGACCATCCTTCAGCAAACGTTCATTCAAGAGAAGGAGACTCTGCTGAAGAAAGAAAAAGCCATCGAGGCCGAGAAAAAGAAGCTGCAGAAGCAGTTGGAAGAAGAGGTGAAGAAGGCTGAGGCACTTAAGGTTGAGCAGGAGAGTCAGAAGAAGCAGATGGAAGAAGAAAGGAGAAAACTGCAGTCTGCCATGGATGCTGCTATCAGAAAGCAAAAAGATGCTGAGGAAGAGATGTCCAAAAAGCAGAAGGAGATGCGAGAACTCGAAAACAAGCGACTTGAGCAGGAGAAACTTTTGGCAGAAGAAAACAAGAACTTACGAGACAAGCTACAGCAACTTCAGAACTCCCAAACGTCATTCCAGACAAAGGAGACTGAAATTCAAACCGACAAAGCTGCTGAACAACCATTAGTGCAGATGAGTACAGCTGCAAATACAAAGAAGTTCCTCAATGGGTCTACTGACGTTGATGGTCTTAAAAAGGATTCACTCCTGGCGTTTGATGGACTTCGAGAGAAGGTCTCGGCAAGCAGACTGTCTGACATTGGCCTTCTTAGCAAAAAAGATCTCGAAAAGCTAAAGAAAGGCAAAACAACGGTGCAGGAACTTGCAAAGAATGACAAAATCAAAGTGTGCCTTCAAGGCAAAGACTGCATTGGCGGCGTCATAGTTGAACCCAACAACAAAATGACTGTCTATCAAGCGTTAAAAGACAAGAAAATAACGCAAAGCACAGCTATGATGCTTCTGGAAGCCCAAGCTGCTTCTGGTTACATCATTGACCCTATAAAAAACCAAAGACTGACTGTCAGTGAAGCTGTGAAGGATTCATTGATTGGTCCTGAGCTGCACACCAAGCTGCTATCTGCAGAAAGAGCTGCAACCGGATTTACCGATCCATTCACTGGTGATAAGATCTCCGTGTTTGAAGCTATGAAGAAAGGCTTGATTGCAGAAGATCAGGCCATAAAACTTCTTGATTGTCAAAATGCAACTGGTGGCATAGTGGATCCTCTCAACAGTCACCGCGTGCCAATCCAAACAGCATGTGCACAAGGTCAGCTGGACGAAGAGCTGAGCAAAATTTTGACTTCCACTCCAGTGGACAAAAAAGCATTCAATGACCCGAACACTCAAGACAGCCTAACATATTCGGAACTACTGGAGCGATGCAAACCGGATCCTGAAACGGGGATTCCATTGCTACCCATCACACAACAAGCGGCACAGGTTGAGAGAACATACACAGATGATGAAACTAAAGATGTCTTTAGTAAGGCGAACTTGTCGGTTCCGTTTGGACGGTTTAAAGGAAAGACCGTCACAATCTGGGAAGTCATCAACTCTGAGTACTTTAGCGAAGATCAGAGGAAGGATCTAATTCGTCAATACAAGACGGGCAAAATCACCGTCGAGAAAATCATTCGGATTGTTGTAACCGTTGTGGAAAACAAAGAGAACAAGAAAGAACCTGCTTTTGATGGTCTGAGATCCTCAGTGCTGGCATCTGAACTTCTGGAAGCAAAGGTCATTAATAAAGACATGTTCAACAAATTGCACAATGGAAAAGCTACTCTAAAAGAAGTGTCCGAGCTTGAGGCCGTCAAGAAAGCCCTGAAGGGCTCACACAGCATTGCAGGAGTGCAGATCAGTCCAACCTCTGAGAAAATGTCTTTCTATGAAGCCATGAAGAAGGATGTAATCAGAAAGGAGCTAGCTTTACATCTTCTAGAGGCGCAAGCAGGAACAGGCTTCATAATTGATCCAGTGAAAAATGAGAAGCTCACAGTTGACGAAGCAGTCAAAAGTGGTGTTGTTGGACCAGAGCTGCATGAGAAGCTGTTGTCCGCTGAGAGGGCGGTTTGTGGCTACAAAGATCCATATACTGGGAAGACTGTGTCCTTATTTGAAGCAATGCAGAAAGATCTCATTACGAAAGAACATGGTGTTCGCCTCTTAGAAGCTCAACTTGCAACGGGAGGGATCGTTGACCCTGAGAAAAGCTACAGAGTCACCCAAGATATTGCAAATAAACGTGGCTACCTAAATGAAGAGACAAGCCAGAGCCTGAGCAGACCATCAGAGTCCAGTACCGTTTTTGTTGACCCCAACACTCAAGAAAAAGTCACTTATGCTGAGCTTCTAAAACGATGCATTATTGATAAAGCGACTGGTCTCCCACTGCTTCCACTCTCAGAAAACGCTACCCAATCGAAAGAAACAGAACTTTCTGAAACGCAGACAAAAGACTCTTTGAGTGACGCGTCAGTAGAGTTACACAGTGGAGTGTTTAAGGGTAGGAAAGTCACTATCTGGGAGATTTTAAACTCAGAATATTTTACAGAAGAGCAGAGACTTGAATTCATCAGACAGTATCGTACAGGAACTATAACCATAGAGAGACTGATTCGGATTTTAATCGCGGTGGTAGACGAAAAAGAAAAGAAAAGCCAGAACTGCTTTGATGGTTTAAGAGGACCTGCAACAGCCACGTCCTTGCTAGAATCTAAAATTATCGACAAAGACACCTATGATAAGATCCAACAAGGCAAAACAAATCCTGCTCAGGTTAGTGAAATCGAGTCTGTCAAGAGTTTTCTGCAAGGTTCGAGTTGCATAACTGGCGTCTTTGTCGAAAATACCAGAGAAAAACTCAGCCTTTATGAAGCAATGAGGCAGAAACTGCTGACGCAAAACACTGGCCTGTCCCTCCTGGAAGCCCAAGCTGCCACCGGCTACATCATTGATCCCATCAGAAATGAAAAGTTCACGGTTGCTGATGCTGTAAAAGTTGGCATTGTTGGTCCAGAGCTTCATGAACATCTGCTATCAGCAGAGAAAGCCGTTACTGGATATAAAGATCCATACACAAATGATAAGATCTCTCTTTTTCAAGCAATGCAAAAACAACTTGTTCTTCGAGAACATGCCATACCACTTTTAGATGCCCAGGAGGCAACAGGTGGAATCATAGACCCTGTAAATTGCCACCGTCTTCCCACTGAAGTTGCCATTCAGCGCGGCCACTTTAGCAAGCAATTGGCAAAGTCTTTTAAAGACCCCACTGAAGATATTAAAGGTTTTACTGACCCAAACAAAGATGAAAGTGTCACTTACAAACAATTGAAAGAAAGATGCCGGACAGATCCGGAATTTAAAATTTGCCTCTTGCCACTTTCGAAAGCAGAAGCTCCCAAGCAAGCAGAGAAATCCTACGTTTACACAGAACAACAAGCACAAACGGACTTGACCGACACTCAGGTCGATATCCCACATGAGAGTTTTGCAGGAAGGAGAGTGTCACTATGGGAAGTTCTCCAGTCAGATTTGCTTCCTCTAGAGGAAAGACAGAGACTTCTTGAGCAGTACCGCTCGGGAAAAATATCCAAAGAGAGAATGATCATCATTATCATTGAAATTTTTGAACAAAGAGAGGTCATCAAAACTGAGCAGAGCCTCTCGTGTGACGTAATCAGGCGCAAAATTACCATTGAGGAACTTTACAGAGCTCGCATCATAGACATTGACACGTTCAACCTGCTGAAACAAGGCAAGAAAACAATTCGGGAGGTTATGGAGATGCCAAACGTTAAGCAGTTTCTGTTCGGAACAGGCAGCATTGCTGGAGTACAATCAGAGAACTACGAGAAAGTTAGCATCTACCAAGCAATAAAAAGAGGACTAATAAAGCCAGACATTGGCATTGATCTGTTAGAAGCACAAGCAGCAACAGGTTTCATCACTGACCCTATAAAGGATGAGCTCTTGACTGTGGACGAGGCTGTTCGGAAGGGTGTGGTTGGCCCGGAAATTCACGACAAACTATTATCCGCCGAGAGGGCAGTCACCGGTTATAAGGATCCATACAGCGGAAAAGTAATTTCCTTGTTCCAAGCCATGAAAAAAGATCTGGTCTCTGAGGAATGTGCCTTCAAGCTGTTGGAGGCACAGCTGGCGACTGGTGGTCTTACTGATCCTGAATATTACTTCCGCCTTCCAGTCGATGTTGCGATGCAGCGTGGCTACATGAACAAAGACACCTATGAGAGATTATCTGATCTAAACGGAGACGTTAAACTGTATTCGGATCCGACGACGGATGAAAAGATGTCCTATGCACAGCTATTAAAAAGATGCAAAGTTGATAAAGACACAGGCTTGCGAATACTCTCCTTAGCTGACAGAAAACTTTTATTCAAGGGCCTCCGCAAGCAAATCAGCCCAGACGAGCTGTTGCACTCTCAAATTATTGACCAACAGACATATACGGCGCTGATGGATGGCACCATATCCATAGAAGAACTCAGTAAAGATCTGAAGAAATATCTTGAAGGCTTTAGCTCGATTGCTGGTGTGTATGTAGAGGCCACCAAAGACAGATTGTCAGTCTACCAAGCCATGAAGAAGAACATGATCAGACCAGGAACTGCTTTTGAACTTCTTGAGGCTCAGGCTGCTACTGGATACGTGATTGATCCCATTAAAAATCTGAAGTTGAATGTCCAAGAAGCTGTTAAAATGAACGTTGTGGGACCAGAGTTTAAAGACAAGCTTCTCTCCGCTGAACGAGCCGTCACTGGCTACAGAGATCCATACTCTGGCAAAGTGATTTCCCTGTTTCAGGCCATGAAGAATGGTCTGATTCTGAAAGACCACGGTATCCGTCTTCTTGAGGCTCAGATAGCTACAGGAGGAATCATTGACCCTGAGCAGAGCCATCGGCTGCCTGTTGAAGTGGCCTACAAAAGAGGTCTTTTCGATGAGGAGATGAACAACATTCTCACCGATCCTTCTGACGACACAAAGGGATTCTTTGATCCAAACACAGAGGAAAATCTGACCTATCTACAGCTGATGGAGCGGTGCATAACAGACACTGAAACTGGACTTTCTCTTTTACTGCTGAAAGAAAAGAAACGTGAAAGAAAGACGTCATCCAAGTCCTCAGTCCGCAAGCGTAGAGTAGTCATTGTAGATCCGGAAACTGGTAAAGAAATGTCCGTCAACGAGGCTTATCGCAAGGGTCTGATCGACCATCCGACTTACCTTGAACTTTCAGAACAAGAGTGTGAATGGGAAGAAATTACAACCTCATCATCAGAAGGTGTTGTGAAGTCTATGATCATTGACAGAAGATCCGGAGGAGAGTATGACATTGATGATGCAATCTCTAAAGGGCTTATAGACCAGTCTGCTTTGGACCAGTACCGTGCTGGCACTCTTTCAATTACCGAATTTGCAGTTATGCTCTCCGGCAATACGAGTGGTGTCAGGTCCAGATCATCATCCTTTGGCTCCAGCTCGTCCTATCCTATGAGCCCGGTGCCCTCCATAAAGACTCCAGCTACAACCTGGACTGATCCAACGGAGGAGACTGGACCAGTCGCTGGAATCATAGACACAGATACTTTCGAAAAGGTGTCTGTCACCGAGGCCATGCATCGTAATCTTGTAGACAACATCACTGGTCAGAGGCTGCTCGAAGCACAAGCCTGCACAGGAGGCATTATTGACCCAAACACTGGAGAAAAGTTCTCTGTGGCCGATGCAATGGTCAAAGGCCTGGTGGACAAGATCATGGTCGATCGCCTCAATCTAGCTCAGAAAGCTTTTCAGGGATTTGAAGACCCAAGAACCAAAACGAAAATGTCTGCCGCTCAAGCCTTAAAAAAGGGCTGGCTTTATTACGAAGCTGGCCAGCGGTTCCTGGAAGTCCAGTACCTGACAGGCGGCTTGATCGAACCAGACGTGGCAGGAAGAGTCCTGCTGGATGACGCCGTAAGAAAAGGCACTCTGGACGCACGCACTGCTCAGAAACTGAGGGATGTCAGCGGGTACTCGAAGTACCTCACCTGCCCCAAAACGAAACTCAAGATCTCCTACAAGGACGCTATGGAGCGAAGCATGGTTGAAAAAGGAACAGGCTTGCGCTTGCTGGAGGCGTCCTCTCAGTCGAGTAAAGGACTTTACAGCCCCTACAGCATCAGCGGCTCTGGGTCCACCTCAGGCTCTAGGTCTGGATCCAGAACGGGCTCTAGATCAGGGTCCAGAAGGGGAAGCTTTGATGCTACTGGCTCAGGTTTCTCCATGAGTTTCTCCTCATCGTATAGCCCCACTAGCTATGGCCGGCGGTATGATTCGGGATCAACCAGTGGACTTGTGTTCGATGGGCTCCAGGAGGCTCTTTCAGCTTTACATTTAGCCAGGAACTGTCGCACCGGTGAGACAAATTACACATTCACATCTTGGCAATCACCGTCGTCTTTAGTTGTCTAGGTCATACACTACAAATGAACTGTATCCTGCTTTGCATGATACTGCTTACAACCAATTCACTGATGATGGGAAAGCGTTGCCATGCAGGACTGAGTGGAGTTTAGTCAAATTCATTTTTAAATTTATTTTTTGTTTCTTAATGAAAGTGCATTGCTGTAAATTTAGTTGATTCCGAAAACGCATTGACAGTCAAACTTCGTTTTAAATCACAGCGTTAGAAACACTTCACATAACCTTTTATTGCGTGCACCTGTTACGTTTTTTAAGTTATTTAGCCGATGTAGAGGAACAGATGATCTAACAGTTAAGAGATTTAATTCGACTGAAACCTATTTCAGCAGCTCATTGTTGGTTGGTAAATGATTCTCCTGCTTCCTCCTATCTTGCCGTGTTTGCTCTGGAAGTAAACTTTGACCTGCGCATTCTCACGGAAATAAAAACGATTTCATAATCGAGTAAAACGAAAGTATCCCGACATACTTGGGGGAAAAAAATCAATGTATCTGCAACAAGGACATTTCATTTAAAAGTACCTTCTCAAAATCTACATTTGAGCGACACGACTCTCTACCACAGTTTTTAAACGAAACCTCGCACTTTTATTGGCGATTTAAATGGGCGTGTGCTCCGGTGATCATTATATCTGATGCGTATCACGAGATGTATGGTTTCTGTCGTCTCTATCTAGTATAAAGGGGGTTTATTTTTTTAATATTCTAGAGAGATTGTGTGGTTGTGTTGCACTGCCAAGGGAACTTTCCTCCCTGGTGGGACTCAGTAGAACAGAAGAATCACTGCGGTGGTCTTTCATCCAACATACATGTTTCACTACCTTGATTTCCTGTGATTTCGCTTCATTTTCTGCGGCTTGCCTTCTCCAGAATAACCGCCAGACCGATACCATTTAACCACGCGTGTGTTGTACTCTAAAGCAGACTGACAAACTGTATATAATCATTTCACCGGTTTTCATTTGAATTTCCATATGTTTTCAAGTAGTTTGACTAACCAGAGACGAGACTAGTCAGCACATTTTAAAGCATTTTAGATGGTTATTTTAAACTTCTATTTGGATGCATGATGGTTTGCGAGGAGAAAATGTTAATATACTTGTGTAAATAAAAATGAAATAAAATGCGTTGTCATTTATTCAGGCCTCAATTTTCTTTTTTTTTAATTTTCGTGCTTTTTTGTAGTGTACTTATTTAAGGAGTGTTTAACTTAGTATGAATCGTTAAAGAATTGCTTTTTTTTCCTCAGGTTATTTACTGCAATTGTTAGTTTTAATTTAAATCAATTTAACGTGGTGGTATTTTCTGACTCAAATAGCTCTTTAGTAGTGAAGCTCTTTTTTGCTCAAGTAGCATTTGGATAATCTTTTTTTATATTATTATTGTCAGAGTAAGTAATTTAACACTTTAATTAAACATTTTCAACTCACAAAACAGCATATTACAATAAAGTGCACAAAGAGTAAGGATTATAAAAAGAACATTCCAATCCAAAAAATGAAGGAAAATAACATTATTTTTAAAAGGTTGTTTATTGCAATTGTTAATTTAAATTTAAATTAATTTCACTTGGTGGTATTTTCTGACTCAAATAGCTTTTTAGTAGCGTTCACACGTTTTGATTATCTTTTTTATTATTATTATTATTATTGTATAAGAATTACAAAGGGCAACCAAACAAAGATACACTAGAAAAGTAGAGGCTTTGGACCTTTTGTTCAATTTAGTCTCAGGGATTTAAAGTATTTGGTAAAGTAAATTAAAAGCAAGAGTAGAGATGTAGTGCAACCGTTCCATCAGCAGGAGTGAATGTGATAATTGCACAGGAGAAAAATCAAATGAACAATATCAGAGGTTTCTGGATCAAGATTGTCTATATAAGACATTCAAATGAGTGAAAGAGGGAAAGTTGTCAAGCTTCAAATCCTGTGGATATCTTTCCAAAAGCGTTTTACACATTGACAGTTAAAAAACAGATGCGTTTTGATCATCGTTTACGAACGCAGACGCTAGCGCACGTATTAGCGATTGCGCGCAAATCTGCTAAACTCGTAGTTTAAAATCCGTTTGGCACGAATTTGATATGATACTTTGATGGATTTGTGTATAAGAGAAGAAGAAGAAGAAGCTGCTCCCAACGTCAAAGTCGTCAAACGTGAGTATCAAACTAACGCATCCACATCAACTAAACAACGTTAATGTCTGAAAGCAAAAGCTAACGTAAGCGACAGCCCGCGAAGAATACACTTTTCACCTTTTATAGAGGAAATACTAAAGTTTTCTCTCAATATAATACGTTAGTAGTAAAGTTGTCGCTTATCCCAAGCATTCCGATATGTAAGTTATTAATTGATAACATGCAAAGATATTGATATTGAACATCGATTCAATGATAATCCAAGTTATATCACGTGCAAGTGATTTTGTAATTTATTTAGTATTTTTTTTATCATATTTGGTACAATTTATTTTTCATTGACATTTTTAGTGATTACTGATGGAATGAAGCTCAATATATAGTATAAATGTATAGAAGTAGCTTTAATTGTAGTAAGCTACTTGTGCCATGTTGTTGTAGCTCAGCTTCGCTACGTTTATCGCAGGTTGGCTAATAGATTAACACGAAGATTAAGATTACATGAAGATTCATTTACACGAGCAACAAAAGAGTTGTTTCATTAACAAAACTTTTAATCAATAAAAGACTAAGTGCTGTAATGCTTTTCAGTAATTAATCATTTGTTGAAGTTTGCTAATCACATCAGTTAACATGAACTAAAAATGCTTTAAACATGTCTAGCTTTTGGTAATGTTAATTTTAACCAACAGTGCTAATGAAAATGAACTTTACACACTGTAAATAACGTTTTGCTCATTGTTGGGTAATCTTTGTTAATGTTAAAACAACCTTTTGGTAAAATGTTGAAAAATAATTACCAAACTTTCATCGGGCAGGATTTACAAGAAGAATTAGAAAACCTTTAATTGTTTCACAGTGGGGACATTCCCAAGGTTAATCATGACCTTTTTGACCTCAGGGCCCAAATTTTCCACATCAAATGACCCACGGCCCATTAAAACAAACACATTTGTTTCAATCCAAATCATGATTTAGGTTGTACTTTAATAACTATATGAAAGACACTTTACACTTACAGGGTTTAACATGTTAAAATTTTGTTTTAAATATAATATGATACTTGAACTTGAACCTGAACCATGACCATCTGGAAAGCATTTATTTTTGTACATGTGTAATTGTGCACATACAACACTGGATAAGGTAATTGCTTATTACTTAATTATTACTAAAATCTATACTTTAAAAAGTTGAGCAAGCTACTATTTTAGCAGTAATAAAATAAATAATCTAAATAAAGAATCAAGTTACATATTTAAGTCCATTTTTCTTTTCTTTCGAAACACTCCACTGCTTTCCAACAGGTTTTGGATGTTTAATGTTGAAGGTTTGGCCCACACGCAACACTATCAGATTAGTGGCGAAAATATCAAAACGTACATTTCAATGAGTCATTTTCGCTTCTTATTTTTTCGCTTCACATTTCTTCACGTTTTTGGTGAAAACTTTTTTTTTCCGTATTTGTCTCGTTTAATATTTTTCCTGCATTTTTTCAACAAAAATGCAAAGAGGGCTAGCAAAAGAAATTCGAAAATAATTTTTGAGTTAAATATTTTTGCCACTAACTCCATATCGGCAATATAGGGATCCAAATTTTCAGCACCACCACCTCACGTTGGACTTTCCTTCCGAGCGACAGCTCCACCTAAATTGCACCAAAATCGGCAATTCAGTGTAAACGTGAGCAAAACAACAATTCCCAAATGAAAGGGAAATGCTTTTGTCCGGCATCTGGCCAGAGCATCGCAGACTGGAAAGACTCTTCAGAACAAAAGCTGTTCATTTATTTGAACTTGAATGTCTGTGTATTTTTAATAAACTATTTGTTGATGTACATTGTGTGTTTTAGTCTTTTACTTACTTTTACCATTGCAATTACCTTGTTTTTGCAGATTAATGCCGCTTATTTAGCAGGACGCTTAAAAAAGAATCCAACTTCAATCTCTGCAATTGTCTTCAATCATCTTCAATCTCTCACAGTAGCGCTTGTTTCCTGGCTGATCTTGTTGAGAAGTTTGAAAGAAGTTTGTGTTTGTGTTTGAATAACCGGATCCAGGTGGAACTAGAGTTTCCTCATGTAAGGAGCGTTAGTAAAGCTGGAGCATTTTCCCTTCAGTGTCTCCTGGAGTGAAGGAGCATCTCAGCCTCAGTGACCTGGAGACTAGGAGGACAAGCTCATTTGGTGATGTTGGAAGGGATGTCGCAAGCTCAAAAAAATGGGTTCGATTTTAACTATTTATATTAGTTTCGAAAATGTTATAGTAAGTCCTGGTTGGTAAAGAAGTAAAGCGCTTGCTTGGCAAGCGTGACACTGGGGTTCGAATCCCCTGCTCGAGAGGCGCTTTATTGATAACGACAGGCCGCGAAGAAATCCCGGAAGTGAGTTTCTTGTTTTGTTTTTTTACTCATTTCCGGTTAGTAAAATGCGCGTGGCCTCCGTGAGCCTCGAACCCACGACCTTTTGGTCATGAACCACCTGACGCGCAGACCACTGCGCCATCGAGGCCGATACTTTAACTGGCGTCCGCGGGTTAATAACCTGTTTATACGCCTTCAAATCCCGATGGCGCATTTTCCGCTTTTTTTTGGCGGATTGCTCCGCTTCTCTTACGCAGGAAGCCGTTTAGTCGCTCAAATGACGATAATCGCCAGAAGGTTTATCAGGATTCGGGAAAAGATCTGGACTGACCAGTTAAACCAGTAATAACCTTGCGAAATGCCGGCCACCAAAAACGAGAATATAGGACGCTGATGGCGCACCGATTTAAACCTTTGTGAAATAACCACACAATTAAACGACCCGTGTTTCCATTTTTCCCAGTGATGTTGCATATACTTTATTTCGTCAAACGAGTTGTAAGGAGATTGTAACTCACTGGCAGGTTAAACCACTTTTTATGTCACGCTTTGCTCTGTGTGTTACGTTATTCGCACTTGGGGAGTAAACCTTACGTCAAACAAATTTGTATGTCTTAGTATAGCCTTGTCAATTTTCTTCAATTGTTTTTTTACGTCTTAGGTCTTACGCCTTACGTCAAAAAAATGTGTACGTCTTAGTATAGCCTTACGTCAAAACATTTTTTTGTTAAAATATTTTTTACGTCTTACTATAGCCTTACGTCAAAAAATGTGTACGTCTTAGTATATATAGCTTTACGTCAAAACATTTTTTTGTCAAAAATTTTTTTACATCTTAGTATAGCGTTACGCCAAACAAATTTGTACGTCTTAGTATAGCCTTATGTCAAAAAAATGTGTACGTCTTAGTATAGCCTTACGTCAAAACTATTTTTTGTCAAAATATTATTACGTCTTACTATAGCCTTACGTCAAAATGTTCTTCAAAATATTTTTTATGTCTTAGTATAGCCTTACGTCAAAACATTTTTTTCTCAATTTTTTTTTACGTCTTAGTATAGCCTTAAGTCAAAAAATGTGTACGTCTTAGTATAGCCTTACGTCAAATTTCTTCAAAAAAATTTTCACGTCTTAGTATAGCCTTACGTCAAACAAATTTGTACGTCTTAGTATAGCCTTATGTCAATTTTCTTCAAAAAATGTTTTACGTCACAATTTTCTTCAAAATATTTTTTATGTCTTAGTATAGCCTTACATCAAAACATTTTTTTCTCAAATTTTTTTACGTCTTAGTATAGCGTTACGTCAAACAAATTTGTACGTCTTAGTATAGCCTTATGTCAAAAAAATGTGTAGCCTTACGTCAAAACAATTTTTTGTCAAAATATTTTTTACGACTTACTATAGCCTTATGTCAAAAAAATGTGTACGTCTTAGTATAGCCTTATGTCAAAATGTTCTTCAAATTTTTTTTACGTCTTAGTATAGCCTTATGTCAAAATTTTCTTCAAATTTTTTTTTACGTCCTAGTATAGCCTTAGTGTCAAAAGAAGTGTTCATCTTAGTATAGCCTTACGTCAAACAAATTTGTACATCTTAGTATAGCCTTATGTCAATTTTTTTCACATTTTTTTTACGTCTTAGTATAGCCTTACGTCAAACAAATTTGTACGTCTTAGTATAGCTTTACGTCAAAATCTTTTCTTACGTCTTAGACATTGAGGAAAAAAATGTTTATGACGTACACATATTTTACGTCTTAATAAAATAAATATTTTGAGAAAAAAAGGTTTTGACGTAAGGCTATACTAAGACTAATTTTTTTGACGTAAGGCTCACTGGCAGGTTAAACCACTTTTTATGTCACGCTTTGCTCTGTGTGTTACGTTATTCGCACTTGGGGAGTAAATGTGATTTTAGTATCTTCAAGGATCTGTGATTGTTACTTGACTGGACATTTTGAATTTAAGGAAACCAGATGTAAGACAATATATTCTCAGCAATCCACTGGACTGGGGAACCAATTGTAAATCAAAAGTGGAAAAAAAAAGTGAGCGAGATTGTCAAAATTGTGTAAAGTTGCCAGATTGGCCGTTTTCTCTAGCGGAAGTCTGAACTCTCAAAGATGGAGCAAACAAATTAAAAGCATACACAACATTTTCCCCAATGTTTTATTTGAGTTTTACACACGTTTTACACACAATAATCTTTTGTTAAGGTACAGACATTTTTTCTTTGAATTGTATGATCCAAATAAAATGACCAGTTTAAATTTTTTTTTTTTACATGATATGAAAGAAACAATTAACGAGTGTGTGATAGAGCGATGAAAACAAGGAAATGTACCGGGAAGAGGGGTATTCTGTACACACTTCTGCAGATCACACGGCTGAATTGTTCCTCACGTTGGATCCAGACTGGTGAGATGCCATCACCAACTCTTCTGTTTCTCCCAATCCTCTTTACAGCTGCTATAAGTGCAAAACAACAGCCAAAAGATAGAAAATAACCGTTTATGGGTAGTGACTTAAAAAAAGAATCTTTTCTTCAGACAAAAAACATTCTTCAGATTATATTTCTAAATACTGTAGTTGCGCAACAAAGTGATCATTTCGAAATCAGAAATTCTTCATTCATCCCCTTGGGGAAATTCTTGTTTGGTCCATGCTCTCAAAAACAACCTTTGATCAAAATACAATCATATATTAAATGTACAGTTGTAAACACCTGTATGCAATTAAATACAAATATAGTCTGTACACAAAAACGTCCTCAGTAGTTGTTATTACTTAGTCACGCACGTGTAAAAAAAAAAAAAAAGTTAAAACGCACACTCTTCCTCGTCCTCTTTGTTTCCTGGAGACAATTCAAATCTTATTCTGGCACAGTGAGATATTTCCAAGCATGTTTTCAGGACTGAATGGATTATAATGTAAAACGTATGTACTGTACTGACCTTTCAAAAATGGTAAACAAGCAAGTGCTTAAAACATATAGGTAGATAAACCAGTCAAGAGATTTAATTTGACTGAAACCTATTTCAGCAGCGTATTGTTGGTTGGTAAATGATTCTCCTGCTTCCTCCTATCTCGCCGTGTTTGCTCTGGAAGTAAACTTTGACCGATACATTCTTACAAAAATAAAAACGATTAGAGTAAATCCAAAGTATTCTTCTAGATGGCTTGCAAGAAAAACAAATGTAAAAATAAAAATGAAACAAAAGGAAATACCATTGTCTCGAGTTTCATTTTTCAATTTTACATGCTTTGTCGTAGTGTACATGTTTTCACTCAAAAGTATTAAACTTAGTTTAAATTTTGCAAACATATTACATTTAGTAGTTGATTTACCGTAATGTGTTGTTTTCAAATATATTGAAATGTATTTAGTTTAAATTAAATTAATTGTTTTTGTCACTCAGAGGTGTTTGAACATGTACGTTGGTGCTAATTTAACACTATGGAGAGTTAATACATTTATAATAGAAATGTTAAAAACGGTACTTTTCTGGTAAAAACAGAGGTGTAAATTGCAAAATATATTATATATTATATATTTACAAAATAAAAAAAAAATAGTTTAATACAAGCATAATTGTTACACTTTGAATTTGTAATTTTGTCATTTTGTTTAAAATATTTTTTATTTTTTTATATTTTATTTTTCTTGACAAAATCTGATAAAAAAACATTCGACCATTTTAATCATTTAAGATGATGTACGCAAAACGTCTTTTCACAATTAATTTCACTAATTATGGTAACATTTATTTTACAAAAAGTTTTACAATTTTATAAATGGCACTCTATCTGGCATTCTAAAAAATCAAATTCAAAATCAAATGCTTATGTAGACCGACGTAAAACACAAGCCGACATTTACTGGTGATGTACATGTAGGCTTGTGTTGAAGATATGTAGATATTTCCAGTTCCTGACTAATGATGAAGGGTGTAGTGACCTCAGATCGTTTGGTCCTGCTCTCTACTGCTGGGACTGTGACTGTGAAGCGGCTGGTCAGTGTTCAGGATGAAGGGCTGGACATTGACTTTTCCCTCGCTCACTTCCTCTTCCTGTTATTCCGGATGTTGTGGCTGTCAGAAGAGAAGCAGAACAATGAACAGACCAAAGCAAGCGGCCGTGACGCTCAGAACACACTTTACTGTAATAACCCAACTAATAAGCTATCAATATGAATAAATAAAAAAACTCACGTAAATCACGAGTCACTTTCACTTTTTTCCCAATAAAATTCTACAAATCTCTTTTTTTACTCTAATGCAACTCCGTTCGATTCCTGAAGCGTGAAATTGTGTCTTTGACATATTGTGATATAATAATTCAACTGGTTTTCATTTAAATCGTTTTTAAGTGGATGGATGGACGGATGGTGGGATAGGCATGCAAACAAACAAACAAACAAACAAACAAATGAACGACAAAGATGGTTGTGGAAAAAATGGGTAGAGACAGACAACTAGCAAGATAGATGTATAGATTAATGGATGGAATGTCGAGAGAGAGAGAGAGAGAGAGAGAGAGAGAGAGAGAGAGAGAGAGATAGAGATAGATGGAGAGAAATAGAGAGAGAGAGAGAAATAGAGAAAGATAGAGAGATAAATAGAGAGAGAGCGAGAACAAGATAGATAGACAGACAGACAGACAGATACTGCAGATAGACAGACAGACAGACAGATAGACAGACAGACAGACAGACAGATAGACATATAGACAGACATGTAGACAGACAGATAGATAGATAGACAGATAGATAGATAGATAGATAGATAGATAGACAGATAGATAGATAGATAGACAGACAGACAGACAGGCCTTTATTACCATTACAACATTACATTGCAACAAAATTTGAGAGAGATCTGTGGCGCAATGTAGAGTAAAGTGTGTGTAAACGTAAAGTAGTTTCACTCACCAGAGATGAAAGCGCTAATTTTAAACTCCTATTGGGAAGGAAAATATTTGAAAACTCAATGTTTGTTAACATACTTAGTAAATAAATATTAAACTTTTTTTTTTATCCTTATTCATTTATTGACATTGTACATTTTTCCAATATAAAATGAATTCTGAAAAATATGAGATCACTTTTTGTTTTTTTTATTTTTACTTTCAAAAGCATAATTTTAATTATTATTATTTATTTTTTTACCCACTTTAGTTAGTAATCCGGAGTGTGTCCCTAGTAAGTGTGTGTTGTGAGTGAGACGTTAGAATGTGGGGATGTGTGTGAACACGCCTCACTTTTGTTTCTAGAGAATTCTAGTGAATTTCACGACTGGGAATAATCAACACACCTTTAATTCTGACAGGCCGTTTCCTCTGTTTCCATCCGCTCGTCACGCATTACCTCACATTCTGTGCCAAAGTCTGTGAGAAAAAAACTAAATGTCTCACAAACGCGTAAAAGTTTCACGATATATTGGAAAAAACAATTAGTGTTACAGTATTGACAGTAGATACCGACTCGCCGAAACGCCAAAACCAGAATTTCCAGCGCGAATAAAGCTTCCACCTTCCCTTCAGGTTCGGCTGAAATTCTCTAGAAAAGCCAGAAACACAGAAAAGATGAAGTGTGAGGACAGGAGCGTCTCGAACCGCCACATTCATCTGACAGAGATAAGACAACCAGAAGATCAAAGTGTGTAAGAAGATCAAGAAGTGTGTGGATAATGACACCATGTGTGAAGTTTAGTATCAAATGACACATACAAACACAGATTAAGCCGTAGTCAGTGTGTGTGTGTGTGTGTGTGTGTGTGTGTGTGTGAATGAATAAGCTGTGTGTGTGCATGCACATATTTTACTGTGTGTGTGTGTGTAATTTACAGCACCTACACAACAATAACTAAATATTGACACAATGTGTAAAATTTAGTATCAGATGCCACATACATGTGTGTGTGTGTGTGTGTGTGTGTGTGTGTCTATCTGTCTGTGAATGAATAAGGTGTGTGTGTGTGTGTGTATGCAAATATTTTTCAGTGTGTGTGTGTGCAATTTGTTTATACTGTGTGTGTGGACATCAACATGCTGCGTATACAAGCAAATACTATAATGTGTGTGTGTGTGTGTG
>MU204349.1:1350133-1352633 GCA_017309775.1 Paedocypris sp. Pulau Singkep | reverse complement strand
TCCATTTACAAAGTTCACGCAATCCAGGTCTTGATGACATGTTGAAACGTTAAACACGCCTCGTGGGCAGTTCATGCGGTTTAGACTAATAGACCCAAGACTAGTTAAATCTCTGTGGTTCAACATCTTCACAACGTTTTTCATTCATCTGCTCCACAGAACCGATCCAACAAAATGCCCGCTCCTGAAAACGGTCACTCTCCAGGCGAGGTGATAGCTGGAGTCTTCCTGGCTCACGCACACCAGACCATTACAATATACCAGGCGTACAAAAAGCGCCTGTTAAGCCCAGTGACATGTCTGGCTCTCCTTGAAGCCCAAGCAGCGACTGGAGGAATCATCGACCCCATAAAGAACAGAAATTGCTCTGTTGAAGAAGCAGTAAAAGAAGGGATCGTCGGGCGGGAGCTGAAAGACAAACTCCAATTAGCTGAGAAAGCCATGAAAGGTTACGTGGATCCTTACACCAACCAACAGATCTCGTTGTTCCAAGCCATGCAGAAGGAAGTGATTCCAAAAGCGTACGGCGTTAGACTACTCGAAGCCCAGAGCTCGACGAAAGGCGTGTACGACCCGGCTGAAAAACGCTTCGTGACCAAGGACCAAGCCGTGGAGAGAGGACTCTACGACAAAGACATTTTCCGGAATCAAATGGACTCGCTGAAAGCATATTACGATCCAACTTCTCAAGAAACCCTCACTTATCCACGGCTGGCAGACAAATGCATGGTGGCTCCAGAAACAGGTCTACTTCTGTTCCCAATACACATCACGTTCAAAGGTCTCCGTAGAGGCGTGACGTCAAAGGAACTCTTGGCATGTAAAATCATCGATGAACAGACGTACGACAATTTGCAAAAGGGCACGACCACCACCCAGGATGTGATGTTAATGGAGACCGTGAGGGAATACCTTGAAGGCAAGAAGAGCATTGGTGGAGTGGCCCTGCTCTCCTCCAACAAAAAAATGAGCATCTACCAGGCCATGAGACGAGGAATAATCATGCCGGGCACAGCGTTAATTCTGTTGGAAGCACAAGCAGCCACGGGATTCCTGATTGACCCCGTCGAGAACAAAACCTTCAGTGTAGATGATGCCATCAAGCAAAATCTCGTAGGACCGGAATACCACGCCAAGCTACTGGCGGCAGAACGTGCAGTCACTGGTTACAAAGACCCATACAACGGGGAAACCATTTCACTCTTCCAGGCTCTCAAAAAAGACCTGATCGTGAAGGAGCATGGGATTCGTCTCCTTGAGGCGCAAATCGCAACCGGTGGAATAATTGATCCGGTGAACAGTCATCGAGTTCCCGTGGAGGTGGCGTACAAGCGAGGCTTCTTTGATGAGGAAATGAACAACATACTGGAGGATCCCGTAGATGACACCAAAGGTTTCTTTGATCCCAACACAAAACAGAATCTCACCTATCTGCAACTGCTCGATCGCTGCGTCATTGACCTCTCTACGGGACTCACACTGCTGCCCATTCAAGATCCTTCTGCCACTCCACATCACACGTTCATCGACTACGACATCAAAAAAATCTTCAAAAGTGTCATGGTTAAAGTAACTTGTGGCAAGTACATGGGACTGACTGTGTCACTCTGGGAACTTCTTCTGTCCGAGTACTTCACCGAAGCCCAGAGGCAGGAATTCATCCAGCAATACACCAAACACACCCTGACTATTGAGATTATAATCACTAAAGTTCTGGAGATGATCGAACATTCCGTAAAAAGCGCTAAAGTGGTTTTTGAAGGGATCAGGGACAAGGTGAGCGCAAACCAACTGCTTGAAGCCGACATCATCTCTAAAAACGACCTTAAAGATCTGACTGAAGGAAAAAAGACGGTGAAGGATATTACAGAGGATGAATCTGTACAAACGTATCTGCAAGGCAAATCCAGTATTGCTGGTGTGTTGCTCCCAGACTCCCAAATCATGTCAATCTACCAAGCCAGAGAGAGAGGAATCCTGAGGCCAGGAACGTCACTAATTCTACTCGAGGCACAAGCAGCAACAGGATTCGTGATCGACCCAATTGCAAACCGAAAGTTCTCTGTAGACGAAGCTGTAAAAGCCAGAGTAGTAGGACCCGATCTCCATGCCAAACTCTGTTCGGCTGAGCGAGCAGTTACAGGGTACCATGATCCTTACACGGGTACCAAGATTTCCCTGTTCCAGGCCATGCAAAAAGACCTCATTGTGAAAGACCACGGGATACGTCTGCTCGAGGCCCAGATCGCCACTGGAGGCATCATCGACCCCATCAATAGCCATCGCATTCCAGTCCACATTGCTTACAAACGAGGATACTTTGACTCTGAAATGAACGACATCCTTTCGGACCCAACAGATGACACGAAAGGATTCTTTGACCCAAACACTCATGAAAATCTCACGTATTTGCAGCTGTTGTCCAGATGCATCACTGACCAAAGCTCCGGGCTTTCTCTTTTGGAAATCAAAGCCAACAAAAGAATCAAAGTAGGCGACA
>MU204349.1:1320960-1340903 GCA_017309775.1 Paedocypris sp. Pulau Singkep | reverse complement strand
AGAGAGAGAGAGAGAAAAAGAGAGATTCACCTGCACAGGAAAGGCACCGCTCCATCCTGGACCACAGCGAAGTGGAAGATCTTCACCAGGACTTCCTCAGGTAGATTCTGACTCCACTGGTCTGGAACTTCAGTCTGGACAGCCACAGGCGCTTGGGTCCTTCTGCGTACGGGAGCAGTCTTGGCTTTTGTTCGTTTGTTTGTGTTTTGGCTAGTAGTGGTGCTCTTTGTACTCTTGGCTTTTGTCCGTCGCTTCTTCGGAGCTCTTCGCTTCGGCGTCCACGCGCTGCTCGTGTTGGAGATGATGAGGAGCATGTCTTCTCCCTCCTGGATCGTGTAGCTCGGTCCCGTCTCCCGCTTCACAGCTTTTCTCTTCTTGCTCTTTCTGTTGTCGGGACGAGCAGGTTTTCTTTTCTTCGCTTTCTTGTTCGCTCGAGATGTTTCCTCGTCTCCGCCGCTCCGGACTTCGGGCTCTTTTGCGGCGGCGACACCGGCAGAAACGTCCATGTTTTGTCCAAATTGTATGTTTGTCTAAAACGTCCAGGAGTGACAAAGGAAATGAGAACGAACAGATGTACTATCTACAAGTGCCGTCTGCCGCCATTGTTTGTTTGTAGTCAAGTGACGTAACGTCCGGCACTTAACGGATATGACATGCGGAGGCGTGGCGAAGATTTGCTACTACCATGCGACTTCCAAACAAGAAATAATTCTACAACCATTTGTTATTTAAACAGTTCTTGCTTTACAATTGTCTGCCTTTATATTTAGCCAAGCTCCGGCTGATGTAGAGTTTGTCTTCTTCAGGGACATAGTTTGTGCACGGGGTGATATTGTTAACATCATGAGTGGCACTTTTAGGTGTCAGGCGCCCTGTCTATTTTTAAAAGAAAAGAAAAAAAAACAATAAAGCACAACGTAGGTTTATCTTAAATCAGTTTTATAAAGATTATAAATATATACAGAGTTTGTTTCTTTTGTATTAAGCGAATTAATCTGGTTGCGTGATTTATTATTACTTTGTACGATAAATCACATTTTAATTTAGTTTTCTTATTCCAACTAAATCAAATCAACTGTTCATCTTTAATCTATCTTTAAGTACTTTTCAACTAAAGAGTGTAAGTGACGAGTGTAGTTGGTCCCGCCCACCACTGATTGATTAACGAGATGCACCTGTGAAACGCCTCTAACTGAGAAGCTGAAGCAAAAGCGCGGGCTCGGGACGCTTGAGCGGTAAATCAGTATCACCTGCGGCCGCTCGTTAGTGTTGTGGGAGCGGATCGGCTGCTGTTTCAAGTGAATCGTCAGTTTGGTTCTTAGAAATTTGCTGAGAAGGTTTCTTGTTTGTTTCAAATTCGATAGGACTTCTCTGTACGCTTTGTGTTTTTACACAACAGAACACGCAATTTTGTTATATATCCGATTCGTTTTCTCTCAGTGTCTTTTCCCGATAGGCTTAGAAGCGTTTGGCGTTGGTTTGTTATTTTTGTGCTGAGGCTGGGCCGAGGGCGCCGCTGCGGTCACCTCACCTCTCGGTCTGAGGGTGTCTGGACTGTCGGTATCGGGGCTTAAAGGAGCTCGGCTCTCGGCTAAAGCACGAAGACTAGGGTGAGCTAGTTAAAGGGGAAAAGTCACAGAGTAAGAGATTGTGAATGGTAAATTGCGTGTTACTAATCCAAGAAGTCTTTCTATGGTCTTCATCAGGTGAGCGGTCAGGGCAACAGGTCTGTAGTGGTTCGGTTCCTTCGCGTGCTTGGTCTTGGGGACCGGATCCACTCAGGAGGTTTTCCACAGTTCTGGGAATTGGAAATAACAATAAAACTGATGTGCCCTGGATCAGCCTCGCAGCGGCGCCCGGAACTGGCTGGAGTTTGGCCGCTACACTAGCTTCTCAAAGAGCTGCAGAATATCTTCTCGACCTTGGTACAGTCGTTGGTGTTCGGTGGGAAGATTCCGGCAAGACGACAGATTTAAGTACGTCAGGCCCGGCGCTTTGCTGATCAGCTCCCTGCAACACAACACAACACAACACAACACTTCTCCATTATTTTACCAATGCAGAAATCTAGACTAGTTAGTTAGACTGGTCTAGACCAGTGATTCTTAACCATTGGGCCCTGAGCACCACCTAGTGGGCCGCAAGAAATTGTCAGTTCTGTGACTAAGTAAAACCACACACTCTTTCGTTATCTGTGATGAGTGGTGAAGATTATTACTCTTTAACGTGTGATACCTGAGAGTAGACGAGTCTACTTGGGTTCCACTGAGGTTCAAGGAGCAGAAAGGCAAATGAGATCTCTGCTTTTGAAAACGAGTGATTGGTCAGATCCAGCTCTCGGAGAGTGTTCCTCCTCCATTTACCAGTTACCAAGTGAAGATCACCAACCGAAAAAGTCTTTGTCGAGTTCTGGCCCCAGTAAAGACGCTCCAGTTTAAAGACGCTAATTCTTTTTTTTTTCCATTAAACTGAAAAAAGCAGTTCCTGCCTTTTGTCATGCAGAGGTGCACGCTGCATTTATGGCAAGTCCGGGATGTAAATCCAGTAGTGTAGTTTTTGCAACGCTGTCTCTTGTCCCAAACCGGAACGTGGTGCAAACCATCTGTCCGGACGTCCATGTTTGGTGAAACGAGCTTCTTCCTTTTGGTTCCTGGACAGGGACAGGGACTGGAACCTCCTCTTCAGAGTCTCTCTGGGGGAGTGCAAATGCATAATTATAATGCATGAGAACTGACACATATTACAAGATGCAACAAGTTTCAAATATTTTACCAGAACACAGTATAGAAATTGTAAAACTATTTATAACAATTATATAGACTATTTTACATTTTAGGTGACAATGTTTTCTTATTGTGACTAAAGAGTCAGCAGTCTAAATCCACAGACCCCAAGTGTCAGTGGATTATCAAAACCTGTAAGCAAAATGACAATTATAATACATAAATTTTTACGTTTTAGGTGACAATGTTTTCTTACCGTGACTAACGAGTCAGCAGTCTAAAAGCAGTCTGTGTGTAATATCGAAAGCCTGCAAGCGGAAAAAGATTATTGTTAGATTCCAAGCAGCCAAGTATTTTGACAAATTAAAAAAATACACAAGGATATTTCAATTAACTTTAAAAAAAAAAAAAAACATTCCCAAAACTGCTGAAATCATGCTCTCTTTATTCTACGTTTTACGCTCTTTAAGTCTTCTTTTTTCTACGTATTGCACAACAGTACTAACCATAGCCTAACAAACTAGCCTTTATAACGTTGTCTATTGCAATTAAAATACATGCACATAAAACCAATTTAATTAATACACAGAAAAATTTGAACCGTATTTTTAGTCGTTTAGTAGTTATTTTTAGCAAGATTGAATAAAGCAAACAATACAAAAGTACTTGAATCAGAAACACCTAATACTTCACCGCATATTGTAACATTAGTAATACAGCATGGCATAAATCGAACTGGAAAATGACAATCTCTTTGTGTAAAAGCAAGTTTACACATGTCACTTTGAGAACAACAACACGTCTTCACTTTTTCAATTTTGATAATGAATTATTAGTTTTTGCTCTTGCAGAATTAAACATGCAAATAATACGCTGGTCGGTAAAGTTTCTCTTCTAAACACAGTGACATGTTTTACAGGAAACGCAGCAGCAAAACTTTTCACAAACTGAATACAGTGACACCTCGGTTGACAAAGGTCGCGACCTGAGGCTCGTTTTCTAAATCCGGTTGATCCGTTATGAAGGTTAACGGATTATAAATGTCTTTTTTAACGGATTCAAAATCTGTTATACATTTCTGTCTTAACTAAATGTAAAATGGCAAAACCTTAGAACACAACATGTGCGTAAAATGTCTAATTGTACAAAAAATACTGTTTGTTTTTTACATTTGTTTTTACACCATGGAAACAACAGGCTGGTGTAAAGATGGTGAGGAGGAATTTTACTGTTCATCAAGCGAGTTCACTGATGGAAAGAGGTGTTTGTGAAGCCAGGTGCCACTGTATTTAAACATTAAGATTATGGCATTAAGAGTAAAACATCAAAGGCTGAAGCTCCAACTGACTTCTACACTCAGGGGTTCAAACGTCACTCCTGACAATTCTAGCTTCTGAAAGAGCTGCTGAATATCTTCTCGACCTTGGTACAGTCGTTGGTGTTCGGTGGGAAGATTCCGGCAAGACGACAGATTTAAGTACGTCAGGCCCGGCGCTTTGCTGATCAGCTCCCTGCAACACAACACAACACAACACAACACTTCTCCATTATTTTACCAATGCAGAAATCTAGACTAGTTAGTTAGACTGGTCTAGACCAGAGATTCTTAACCATTGGGCCCTGAGCACCACCTAGTGGGCCGCAAGAAAATGTCAGTTCTGTGACTTTGGGCCGCAGAAGAATTTAATTAAAAAATTAACTGAAATACTTCATGGAAATTTACGTCTGATATTTTTGCCCCTAATCTTATTTCACAAGTCCAGCTGAGCGCCGTGTGTTGCGTGTGGGCGGAGCCTTCGACATTAGGCGACATCTAGAAACCAAACATCCAAAACCTGTTGGAACGCCATGAGGTAAATAAAACGGGCGTCGTGTGCGTTAACCTAAACTATGATTTGGATCGGCTGAAATAATGTTTGTTTTAATGGGCCGCGCGACACATTGATCAGGAAAATTTGGGCCCTGAGGTCAAAAAGGTCAAGAACACCGTGATCTAGACTAGACTAATGAGACTCAAACTCAACATGAAACAAATCATTTCTTGTCCCACAGCAATATGACAATAGTGTAGATTAATGTGCGATGCTTTATAATAATTATCTATTATATTTAGTGTTCATTCATTAAACATATTTAACATTGAGAGCAGCCAAGTTTTTTGACAAATAAAAAAAATATATATATAAGGATAAATATAAAATTTAAATGATTTAAATCGATTATTAACTCGGTAACTATTTGTGAGAAGTAACTAGTAACAATTACGTTTTTAAAGGAACATTCCCAACGCTGCTGAAATCACGCTCTACCTTTTTAAAAAGTAAAACCACACACTCTTTCTTTATCTGTGATGAGTGGTGAAGATGATTACTCTTTAACATCAGTGGTACCTGAGTGTAGACGAGAGTATTTTGGTTCCACTGAGGTTCTAGGAGCAGAATGACTCGCATCCGTTTCCATGTATCATCTCCTGAAAGGCAAATGACATCTTCTCTTCTCTAAACGAGTGATTGGTCAGATCCAGCTCTCGGAGAGTGTTCCTCCATTTATGAGTAACCGTGTGAAGATCACCAGCCGAGAAAGTCTTTGCTGAGTTCAGTCCCCAGTAGAGACGCTCCAGCTCTACAAGAACAAACAAACAGCACATACAATACATATAACACAGTAAAGAACATTTTCGCTACTCGAGTCTTCGCAGTTTTGCTGAACTGGGCAAAATTTAATTGAACAGTTTTCAAACTGTAAAAATATTTTTAAAAATACTTGAAAGTAATAAAAAAAATAGACTTAATTATTTTTTTACTTTTTCAGTTTTTTTTTCCCACTTTTTCAGCACTAATTAGCAAAGATTTTATATTAATGCCCAAACATTACAAACGTGAGTAGCACGGTCAGTGTTTTTTTTTTTTTTTTATGGTGATGTATATCACCATTGTATGTCTCTGTTCTTTTTATCATTTAAATATTAATGTTAAATATTTTGTGTGTGTGTTATTTTTTAATTCTAGTTTTGTTGTTCTTGCATTTTGCATAAAGAGGGAACAAAAGACAGAGTCAGACCACATTTAATTCCTCGTTATGTGTACAAACTTGGCCACATTTTGGTATTATTAAAGTCACAGCTACAGTTTAAATAATAAAATACTGTAAATACATACATGCCACTATTAAAAAAAAGACGACATCAAGCGTGGCGCGCTAACATGGCTGCAGCTATGAAGCCGCCGGGGTTTTTGACAAGATCAGATTTATGTCGAGGAATTCCGTCTCAAGTGTCATTTTAATGCAAAGAATCCCTTAGCTAATGCGAAATGTCTATTTGCTACAACTCGAGGTTAAATTAAAATAAAAGAATATGCCCACCTGCACAGAAAAGGCACGGCTCCTTCGTCCTCCACAACTGGATGGAAGATTATCACCAGGATTTCCTCAGGTATGTCAGACTTCCTTCCTCAGGTAAATCCAGACTCCATTTGTCAGAATTGTCAGTCTTAGAGACTTTCACAGATGCTTTCGTCCTTTTGCGTACCGGCGAAGTTCCGTGGTCCATGTTTCACTTTCCAGATCGATGTCAAATTGGTATTTTTGCTCAAGCGTCCGGGAGTAATAAAGGAATAGAGGACGAACTTACTACACAAACTCGCCAATGTTTGTGCGCATGCCAGACTTTTATTAGGAGGCGTGTCATAGATTTTAATATTTTAGTTACGAATTCTTAAAAATTTAAATAAATGAACAAAAAACAATCCACAACCATTTGTTAAAGCACGCGTTGAAACGTACGATTTATTATGCTGAGAATTATTATGATAGAAATTAACCGATCATAAAATGAATTGATTATTTTATTACTTGTTTTAGAAACTTATTTAGCAACTAAACGTAGTTGTTGACCTCGTGACCGGTTAGAGCGAATCAGACTCGCTGCCGCAACTCACGTGGTTAAACACGGAAGTACAAGAAATGTGGACGTTCTCTATCATAGAGCGTGTTCTTTTGTCCGATCGAAATTGTATTTACGAGTTACCACAGAGTCCATAAGGTATTAACACCAAAAACAACTACACAAACAACGTACGAATCAGGACCAAAACGGTAAGTACACTTTGAAATAACACGCGCGTAAAGAACGTGCACGTCTACTGTACCGGTTGAAAGTTTCTAAATAACAAATTTCTTAATCAGTTGTTTTGTTATTTGACTTGTTTTTCCAGTTTCGTTTTACATCTTTTTATTCTTTTGTGGATTATGTAACAGTACTAATAATACACGGCGTTTAAATTGTTGTCTTTTACCATTAAAACAAATGCCAATAAAACGATAATTTAATGAATCCTCGGGGAAAAAATTGAGTCTTTTGGTGACGTTATTTTTAGAACTCTTCTCTCCAAACGATCAGGCCCTGTACTCGTACAGATCGCCGATTAGTTAAGTCCAACTAGTTAACCCACTAGTTTACTAGTGGAGTCACTTTTTTGTGTCTTACTCACTTTTTGTACTTTTACTCCTTCTACGTTATTCAATTGTATTTTTATCTTGGAAATGTAGTATTTTTTATTCACATTTCATCTGTACATCTATTGTTTTTATCGTATTTCTACTCCTTATCTTTTTATTGTTCATTTTGTTGTATCTCTCCATCCTTGTGTTTAAATGCTGGAACGATCAAAAACACATTTCACTACATGTTGTACCACGTATCATATGTATGTGACAAATTAATATTGAATTTAATTTGAATTTAGTTGACAAAATCTGCCGTTAGTGTCCACCTAAAAGGTGATCGAGGGGCCGTAAGTCTTTCCACAGCAGCTTATGCAAATATGTTTAAAAAACAACAACAATAATAATAATATTAATAATAACAAAGAAAAAAAGACAAATCGCGATAAAACTAAACGTGAGGCAGACCGGTGTTGCAAGTTTAAGATCATCTGTGGACTGCAATGATCTGGTCGTGATCGCTAAAACATTTATCTGGCCTTTATTTGGAAGCCTGTTCCATCAGATGGTTTAATAGAACAAGCCCATCTGCTGTGGTGCACAGTAATGGAGGGTCTGCACGACTCGGGTTCCACCAGGGCAAGTGCCATGTCTCTGGCTGCCGATCTCAGTGAGTAGAACTGATCCGCTTTAGTGCATTTAACTCCTTATAAACTGGCTGTAAATAATTAAAATGTGTGTTTTGCAGAAGATGACTTTTACTCCAAGCTTGTGGATGACTTCTGCGGTGAGCACGATGGAGATCTTTTGGACCAAACGCCCTGGAGAAACCGTACTTTGGTTCAGATTGGACTGATGAAGGAAGAACAGGACATTTCTTGGGTCGCTTTAATCCAGTGGCTCCAGAAGGTTCTTCCGATGCACATGACCGCAGATTTCCGATGCCTTATCGAGAGGAGCATCATGACGGCGTTGAGCTTGTCTGGAGACGCCAGGAAACACTTCTTCGAGTCGGATGTCAACTTTGACTTCGTCGGGCCCGTGTGCGACAGTATCGGAATCACGCGAAAAGATCTGCTCCAACTGTCGGACTTTTCCGAGCGTGCCAAGCTCACCGGCCTCACCAATGGCTTGATTCTAGAACTGACTGACTTTATTTCCAGGGAGAAGTTGAAGCCGATCGTCTTGGTATCCTGGGTTCGAAATTTTCTGCCTTTCTTTTGTCAAGACGGCAAGGCTGAGAAAGCCCACCGGCAGCTCAAGAAAAGCCTGAGGAATTTCAGGATCCAGTATCGCAGCAATCAGAGCAGCCGGAAGAGAAGCAACGGCGTTCTGGATGAGTTCCTCCAAAGTCCGTTTGTAATCGTGGCTGAAGACGATCCGGTGAAGTTCAAGAGAGCTTGTGTCAAAGACAAAACCAGACCTAAGGCCAAACGCTGCTACGGTGGGAACAAACCCAAAGGCGAGATCGAAGAGGAAGAGTCTGATGTTTACGCCACGCCCGATCAAGAACGCTCCGAGAACTTTCCGAAGAGCCACGAGGAAGCGACAGACATGGAGGAAGACTCGAAAGCCGACACGGGCGACTGCACGACTCTTCTGGACCTCACCGTGCTGTCCCGACAAAAGCTGGCAGAGAGTTTTGGAGACGCCAGTGAGGCCACCCTGGAGGCGTCTAGAGATCTACTCCGCAACCACTTCAGTGCCATGATGAAGCAGGAAGCCGCTCTGCGCTCGCTCAACGACCACGTAGAAGCCTGGTCCAAGGAGAGCAGCCATCGGTTAATGCCGCCTTTACAGTTCCTGCAGCACATGAGTGAGTTCTTCTTCCAGCTCGTCCGCGATGTCGAGCGGCGAATGATGCTCATCGAGAAGGACGTGGCCAACACCTTAGGGCAAAAGATTGGACGGGACAAGCTCCCGGCGTTCCGCAGCCTGCTGGGCTTCGAGGAAAGCGCCGTGTCACGCTACGTCCAGATGGCTTGTGAAGTCCTGTGTCCGAGCGAGGAGACCTTCCCCGCCGTCCGCCGACACTGGCTGGCCTTCTGCCTCGAGAGGAACAGCCCGTCCCGACTGCCCATCCATCGCTCCAACCGCTTCATCAACTACTTTGAAGCGGCTGCCGGGCTGGTCCACCACCACGAGGACGTCGCCTTGTTCTTCTCCAGCCTGAAGGTCCTCGACAACCCCCCCAACATTGTCCTGGAGAGCCTGAGCGCCGACGCCAGCGATGAAGTCCTGCGGGCCCTGACCTGCGTGGTGGCCATCGTCTACCTGAAGGTCCTGGGTCCCGTCTGGCAGCTGCTGAAGAGCGACGGGGAATACCCGCTTTTCAGTAGATACCTGCTCTGCCTGCACGAGAAGCTGCTGGAGTGGTCGGCCGACGCCAGTCCCGTCTTGAAGCCCGAGCCCTTCGTCAACGTGTTCTTGCAAGAGCCCATACAAGAGAAGACCTTTCACGGCGTCTTCGCCTACTGCCGAGCCAATGCCCAGAGTCTCTTCGGCTCGCTCTTGAAAGGCAGTTTGCAGAAAGTGATGACCGTCCTGGCTGCGGTTCTGGAGGACAACCTCAAGACCTTCTTACCCGGCGGGGAGTTCAGCAGGGACGTGCCTGTTGGAATGAAGGCTAGGATGGCCGACTGCCGATTCGCCATGTTAATGGAGGAGTTTCCCTTCGGCCACAGTTACACCTACAAGCACAACAGGCCTGATCACAGCGTCTCCAGCAGCCAGGAGATGGTTTCCACAGAGGCGAGGGCTGGACCCGTCTCCCAGAAGGACGTGGGAGCACCGGAATCTTCCACCGACACGGAGACTTGGCCAAAACCTCGCCAGAGAGCCCGAAGAGAGGATTCCGCTTTCAGGGAATCGATTATCAAAGGAGTCACGGAGCACGGTGGACCTTGTAAGAGCAAGCAAGATGTGGAGCAGCTGCTCATGAAGCTTAAAGACTTGCCCCGGGCAAAGACTCGCGACGCCATTCGTCTTCAGCTCAACTACCAGAGAATTGTGATGGGCCACACAGACCGAAGACTGGATCACATCGGCTTCTCGTTAAAAAACATGGTCACCAACCTGATCGGTGTCTTGTCGAGTCAGAGCGTCCCAGCTGAAGAGTCGACGGCAGCCAATCCCGTTGCTCGGAATCAAGTGGATCTTCCGTCCTCAGATCAGCCGAGCGACGAATCTGGTCTGGAGAAGCCGGCAGAGGGGTTAACTACACAAAGTGTGTGAATGCTGAAATTGACCGTTTTGACTTTCCTGGAACGTTTTGCGTTTGCGATACTCTCCTGTGTATGTGAATGTTCTTTTGTTGCGTGTTGTATTAATTCGTCCGTGTTTTTCCAACCTGTAAGAGACGAGGCATTCCCGTGTGTACTTAATAGAACATGTAGTTGTGACCAATTACAAAATAAAGGCTTTATAGTAGCGTTCATTCCGACTTCATAATAAAAGTCTTTGTATTTATTTCGTGTGTTTTTTTTTTTACACCAGTCACTCGACCGCTCAAAAATAAAAAGTTTTCTCAGGACTCTTATTTTGTTTTGTAACGCCTCTGCCTTTTCTCTAGACATTTAAATGGCAGAGAAATGGTGGGATCACGGCGTAGTTACACACGTTCTGGTGGCTCTGTTCGGAATGGGCTCGTGGATCTCCGTTAACTCGCTGTGGGTGGAGCTGCCCATCGTCGTCGACGTTTTACCGGAAGGTAACGCCCTTTTCGAGTTCGCAACAGCACAGTTGTGGGTTCCATTCCCAGGCAATACATGATTTCAGTAGACACTGCAAATACGAATCAAGTGTTAATAAAAACATAATAAAACTAATAAATAAATGTACATTATGTGTGACAGAACTATCACAATTGCGTAATTTATAAAAGTTTGGATTTATTTATAGTCCCTATATATATCTATTTTACATGGGATGTTTGTTTAGATTTAGTTATTGATTGATTTTTTTGTACAACATTTTACATACACTTATGTACAATAGAAAGCATTCAATGTTGCATAGTATACGATTAGTAAAACATTTTCACAGATATTCAGTATATAAAAGTATTTAAATGAGCTTCATAATGTGTATTTTTAATAAAACCTCAATCTTTGATGGGAAAAAAACATAGAAATTGATCTTAATGTATCGTGAGTTAATAAAGTTTGTCTCAACGTTAAAAACCATTGAAGCATTTAGTTAGAAGGGTCTTTTCTCATCATTCAAATAAAAAGTTTGGCAATACAAATGAGTAATAATTGTATACATTTATTATATTTAATATAATACAACTGTTATCATTTAAGCACATTATTTAATTAATTACCACATTAATACTACAATATATCAGTTCAAGAAAATATTCGGCACAACAATGACGTTTATATACAGTATACACACACACACACACACACAAATATATGTATTTTCTGTTTTTTTCCCTATTAATTCTCATTTTTAGTTTAGAACATTTTTAGTTTTAGAACTCACTCAGATCATAGTGTTTGTGACCTCAGTGGCTCTCTCCTCCGCAGGCTGGAACCTTCCGGCCTTCCTCTCCGTCCTCATCGCTCTGGGCAACCTGGGTCCGCTGGTGGTCACCCTGTGCCATCACTTGGCCCCGGGCCGGCTGAACGAGCGCCTCCTCATCCACGCCCTGCTGTGGCTGTCGGTGCTGGCCGGCCTCTTCCTGGCCCTCTTCTGGTCCGGGACGGTCCCGGTGGCGGGCGAGTCCAGGTCCGTCCCGTTCCTCCTGCTGGCCTTCGTCCTGTCGCTGGCCTGCTGCACCTCCAACGTCACCTCCCTGCCCTTCATGTACCGCTTCCCGCCCCAGTACATCCGCACCTTCTTCGTGGGGCAGGGTCTCAGCGCCCTGTTGCCCTGCGTGGTGGCACTGGGTCAAGGCGTGGGGCAGCTGGAGTGCCTGGAGACGGAGAACGGAACTCGGCCCGTCCGTCTGAGGGAGAACTTCCCCGTGGAGAACTTCTTCTGGTTCCTGTTTGTCATGCTGGTCCTGTCAGCCGTGTGCTTCCTGGCGCTGGCCAATAGGACGCCGGGGGAGGTCCAGAGCCCCCAGCAGGAAGCGGGGAACGAGACGCACCCCTTACGGAACGGCGGAGCGGCGGCGAGTCAGGTGGAGGTGGAGAAGCGAGTGGTGAGCTTCTGGACGCGGCGCAACCTCCACCTGCTCCTGCTGCTCGCCCTCGCCAACGCCTTGACCAATGGGGTGCTGCCCTCGGTGCAGAGCTTCTCCTGTCTGCCCTACGGAGCCAAGGCCTATCACCTCTCCGTGGTCCTGGGCAACATCGCCAACCCTCTGGCCTGCTTCCTGGCCATGTTCTTCCTTCTACGGTAAACGGGTTTTGGGTCAAATTTCGGTTGCGAGGTTGTTGACGGGCACCAACGTCCCAATTCAATTCAAATTCTATTCAAATTCATTTTATATTCAATTCAAATTCAATTCACGTCAAATTCAATTCAAATCAAATTTATTTCAAATTCCATTCAAATTCAATTCAAATCAAATTCATTCCGTGGGCATTGGAGCGGCCATCTTGGTTTCTTACCTCAGTGTTACCTAGGGATGGGAGTATCGGATACTTTGGATTGGATTCTTTGATGCCGGCTGATCGATACACTAGAATTGACACTTTCGTACGTATCGATCGATACCAACTCTAAAATCAGAATCAGGATCTTTATTGTCATTATACATCGGAGAATAATGAAATTTATAGCAGCCTCGGGTTGGTGTTACCATAAAAAGTCATAAAAGTAATAATAAAAAATATAATAAATAGAAGAAATCAGCCGAAGAGTGTTTCAAATGGTCTTCCGTGTCACATGACTCGGTCACATGACATCAGAAGATCAGCGCACTGAGTCAGTATTGTTGGCAGATGTTCTATCATTTTCTCACCCAGATATTTTTCCTACCTCTCGCTCATTCTTAACATGTATTTAATCTATATTGTGTATGTTATGCCGTACATTTACCCATTTAAGTTTGTTATTGCTTACATTTTCTTATCAGGAAAAAAACAATTTCTGATCATCAGAGAAAAAAAATGTTCTTTAGAAAAAGGATTAAATTGTGAGGTGCGTTTTTTTTTTTGCAGTATTATGTCCATTTAATAGGACTTTTTGATAAAGTAGGACTATATTTTTTTAGCGAAGGTGGGCATTACAGTACATGACGTAGTTTTTTAAATTAAAATGAAGGGAAAAAATATAGGTGAAATTGTCTTAAACCTAAAAATGTCAACATGCTGCTTTTCCTGAAAACAAATCCAAAACATGCTAAATGATGTTTTACTAGTACATTTTTGTTATGTTGTACTACGATTGTAGTGCAGGTTTTTGAGCACTACACCTTATCAATTTAAGACATTTTTATCGTATTTGAATTTCATTTATAATCTAAAATACATGTTTTTTTTCTTCTTTCATATTTGTATTTAATGTATTTATTGATCAAATGTAATGTGTTTTTATTGGCCATCAAGCAAGTATTTCGGTTCATGAGCATTATTTACATTGCGGTTTTTATAAAGATATTAATAAACAATGCGCATAAAATAATTTTAAAAAGTCCGTTATCGTATCGATCTCAGACTTGCGGTGTCGCCCATCCCTAGTTTTACTCTAGTGATCTTCTGGGCCACTAACTGTTGTGCGTTGACAGTGATCTTGGTTGGTTTCAGGTCAAGCGCGGGTCTGGCGCTGGTGTCACTAGGTGGCGCTGTTTTCGCTGCCTATCTCCTGGCGTTGGCGGCGTTGAGTCCTTGCCCGCCGCTCCGGGGGCGTCGGTCTGGAGTGGCTCTCGTGGTGAGGAACCGAGCTGTGAAACTTAAAGCCACACGTGTAACTCAAGCGCGGTCCTACTAAATGCTCAACTCTTGAGTCTACAATTGAAATTCACGATATTTTTATATTTGTCGTATTCATGCGCAATTTGTCAAAATATAATGCAAAACGAAGCCATGAGCCTCTTAACAATAATCTGTAAACAATAATTTTCCTGAATAATTCATTTTTCAGTTACTTCATTATTTATTCATTTTATTATAAATGATATACGTAATATGTATAGTTCGTTTTTAGATACCATATTTTTTAGAGTATAAAGCACATTTTAAATGAATTTCTTCAATTGACTGTGCTTTATAATACAGAATACATAAATACAAAATAAATATAAATAAAATAAATTATAAACAAAAATAAAGTACATACTGTACATGCATCATCATTTTGGCTCAGTGTAATTACCACTGTTCTTTATGTTCTTTTTCGTAAATGTGGTGTCGCCCCCTGATGGTCATCACCTTTAATAGCAGGTTTTTTTTATAGCAGGTCTCCCTAATCCAATCATACAGTTTTTTAGTGATGTACCGAATATTTCCTGGATTGGAAACTCAAGACAAAATTTTGTAAATTTGTAATAAGTCAACACATGTAACTCGTTGTGCAGAAATGCCTAGTTGTGTCTGACAACTAGAACAACTCTTGAATCTAAAATCATTGAAATTCACAATGTTCATCATATTCATGCATAATTGTCAAAATTGTATGCAAAATGGAGCCATAAGCCTCCAACAGCAATGTGTAGCTTTATTTGAATATATTTTCATTCATTCATTCATTACATTTTTGTTTACTTCATTATTATTAATTTAGTAATTTATTATGAATTATATATGCAATGTGTATGTAGTTTGTTTTTCCGGTCATATTTTTTAAAGTATAAAGCGTATAAGAGTATAAAATTATAAAAATCTATTTTTCGGTTGTTTTTTTTTTAGGATTTCCTAAATTGACTCTGGCTTCTAATACAGAAAAAAAACGAATTATAATATATAAGGAAAAAAAAAATATATATATATATATATATTATAAATATATATATATATATATATATACATATATATATATATTTTTTTTTTTAATCATTCTCGCTCAAAACAGTTACTACTGTTTATCTATTGTAAATGTGGTGTCGCCCCCTGGTGGACATGGACCTTTACTCTTACTTTAAGCCGTTCCACCCCCCCCCCATCTCACTAATCCTGTGGTATACTTCTGCTCTCCTCCATCTCTCAGGTGCTCTCCTGGATCATCTTCACCGGCTTGTTCTCGTACCTGAAGGTGGTGGTGGGGACTCTTCTTCACGAGGCAGGACACGCGGCTCTGGTGTGGTGCGGGGTCTTCATCCAGGCGGGCTCTGTGCTGGGAGCGCTCACCATCTTCCCCTTAGTCAGCGTCTACCAGCTGTTCCAGCGCGCGCCCGACTGCGCAGACGTCTGCGCTTAAAGCCGCTAGACCTCACACTGACTCCGCCTAGACGCTTTGGAAGAAGAAGATGATGATGATGATGATGATGAATGAAAGCCAGTGTCAGTCATATTTCTGTGAAACTTGTAACCAAGCTGAGTTTTGCATCTGCTGTTTTACAAACCGTTTTATTATCAAACTATTATAAACGTTCAATGTCGTCTCACTTCGAAATTGTATCGGTTGATTTTGTTCAATTCTGTAGCTGCATCATTTGTGATATTTTTACGTATATTTACGCCTTTTACGTTGAAAAAAAAAAAACAATTCTTCACTGTTGTTATTCTGTATATTTGTTTAGGTGCGTATACTAATTGTATTAATTTAATTAATATCGTGTTCATAAAATACATGTTTAATTTGGGATTTTATTTATTGAGAGTTTGACTAACTTCTTACAACTTTTGAATGAAATGTAATTATTGTTTTTATTCTGCAATATTGTAAATACTAACAGAACATTTTTTTTGAGTCATTTGTGCGTCATTGTTTAACAATTCATTTGCTTTAAAAACCAGTGATTATTACACATTATAACATCATTTTAATCATTAAGCGAGTCCGACTCCAGACCAAAACTCTTCCTACAAATGGAAATTATAGCTTGTGAAATTACGTAATTTTTTGTTGTCTTGAAAGGACAAAATGCAGACACACAGTGTGTAAAAATACAAAACACCATACGTTTTTAATTTTAAGTTTTGTGAACGATCTGACGACCTTTTCTAACTCGTAACTATTTGACCGCTTTCTTACACAACCTTGTTTTGCGGGTTAAACTTTCACCGGGAGAAACTCGTCCCGCATGATAAGGAAAAGCTCGTCCAGTGACTCCGTTATAAAAACTGATTGCGAATCTGAGACGCTCAGATTATACACCTTTTTTTGAAATTGTCTTCATGATTCGTGTCACATGATGACTCAACCACACGTGAGTACCACCGAGATGAAGATTTACGTTTATGATGAGATAAGATGGTTATAAATATGCATCCAAATTAATATACATATTAAGTTAATAAGTTTAATACAATTAAGTTAATATACATATTAAGAACGCATATTTTAAACTTATATTTATCACATTACTTCACAAAAATGTATATGTATTATGTACATAAATCTATTCATTCAAATATATACTGTGCATGCATTTATATAAATACAGAAATGTATAATATATGTATTATGTACACAAATCTATTCATTAAAATATATATACTGTGTATGCATTTATATAAACACATTATTAATGACGGAATATGAGGAAATAAACGTGGATGGAGTTTATTGTTATTATTATTGTTGTTATTATTATCATCATTATTAATATTACAACAACTACTAAATGTACAGCAGGACTACACTGTCGATATTTTTTTAAAGACTTTTATTTGTTAATTTTTTCCCCTAACTCCGCATAGCGACTTTGCGTTGGTCTTGGATTAAGAAAAGCGCTATATAAATAAACTTGAACTTGATGCTGCAGGGGGCGGGGCGGTTTGGGTGGGCGGGGCAATGGTTGCTAGGCGACAATGACATCACTTTGTGATTGATCGCAAATGTAAAATATGTTTTCAGGAAATTACGAACACCGAAACATTAAAATAAACTGTAAATAATTAATAAATAAACTTTAATTGAAATACAGTCTTTCACCTTTACAACTCGATCAAACTATACGATGACGTTGAGTATTAACCAATCAAAAGGAGAAAACGAGCATCTTCACGAGACGATGAAAATACGGGACAAAAAACGGGATTACAATTGGCGTTAATAATAATACTAAAATAATAATAATAATAATAATAATAATAATAATAATAATAATAATAATAACAATAAACGATAATTAATCATGTTGGCGTGTGTTTTGATTTTCATTTGGTGAATGTTTTTTGATTTTGTTAGTGTGCGCGCGCATTGAGCATTGTTTGTTTATTTGTCTGTTTTTATCAATGGGCTTTTACGTTAGTTGTGAATGATTCCCGCGTGTGTTTTTTCACCGATAAGGGATGACAGAGGCGGAAAAGGAGGAGAGAGGATCCGCGCACGTGAACGCGCGTTGGGAGACTCGTGCTTTTTTTTTTTTTCTTCCTTCCAAAACGATCGTTGGTGTCGTTTTGCACAAAAGCAGCTGAAAACGCCACGACTGTGCTGAATTGTGGAGCGACACCCTGAGATCCAGAGCAGACGCGCGAGGCGCAGCAGATCCAGACCCGGACAAACACACGCGGGGGCGGAGCTTCAGAGAACGTGCGTCACCCGGGTTTCAATAAAGTTCTTTTTTTGGGGGGAATAAACGCGGGTGCTACGGTGAAGGACGTCAGAGAAGTTTGCAGCAGTCGACAAGTGAGCTTGAAAATCTCCGGCTTTTGCAAGGACAGTACATTTGGGGTGCAACAGGTCTGTCACTTTTTCTACCTCGTGCTCTGCGCATGCGCGTTAAAAATGTCATGTTTCGCTTTGTGCATTTATTGCGCGAGGTAGGACAATCTGAGAGGTAGGGAATTTTTTTCCCTTTTAACTTATAAATATATATATAATATATAATATAATTTTATATACGTTTTATATTAACTTATATAAAAAATATATATATATACAAATTACCTAATTGTGTTAAAGTGGTAGATTTTCTACGGTAGTGACGTTAAACGTTAATTTATGAAATGTGCTCGTGCAGTGACTGGCGTTTATTTTTTCGTATGAAACTGTCTGTCAGAAGGGCTACACATATACTGTGTATGTACATTATATACATTTTATTACTATATGTATATACAGTATATATACATATATTAATAAAAACCTACAGTGTATGGAGAATTAAACATGGATAGAAGTTATTGATTATTATTACTAATGTACAGCAGGACACACCATTACTGGAAACCATGTTGTGTGACGTTTCTTTTAACCCCAAAGAATCTAAAGAATTTATTTCAAATTTCAAATTCAAATTATTTTATTTGTCACAAATATATTATATGTGGTACGAAATGTAGTGGAATGTGTTTTTGATTATCCAGCATTAAACCATAGGGACGGGGAAAAATACAATAAAATGTGCACAAGGGGAAAAACAATGAAATGAAGATAAAGAATAGAAATGCAATAAATTACATAATGTTTAATATATTATATATATCTTTCGTTTAAATAAACTAAGAAATTATTTGTTGTCTTTTGCATTTTATAAGCGTATTTATGCTCTATTAAAATCAATATTTTTTTTTTGTATTACTTTCAGAACATGTTTTAATTTGTTTCCTTCTAAAATTCTCTTTTGCTCCAGAGCGTCAGATATCGTTCTACAGCAAAAGTTTCTTCATTTTTTCCCCCTATTCACTATAATTCTGATTCCCTCTTCATGTATTCCGTCTGACTAATCAAACGTGAAGCAGAATCTGAACTGACCTGCGCTCTGGTGCTCGTCCAGATGGTCATGTCCTCCTCCGTCTTCACCCACGTGCTGGCCGCTCTGTTCGGGATGGGCTCCTGGGTCACCATCTGCGGGCTGTCGGTGGAGCTTCCTCTCATCGTCCCTCAGGTACCCTCCATCAACAAGAAGAAAGTACAGATATTTGCTTAAAAAAACAAGTAGATGTAAAAAGTAAGCGGAAAAATAATTACTCTAGTAAAGTAAAAGCAAGCCAAATTTCTATTCAAGGTAACAAAGTAGTAATACTTGGTCAATTGACGCCTCTGATTACAAGTCAGCAATTCCAAGAAGACTTGAGTAAAAGTCGTAAAGTATGCAATTTTAAAAGAACTTCTGTATTTTACACCTACTGAATTTAGGCCCAAAAAAACACCAACAATTGTTACAAACGTGAAAATTATTTACAGGGTTTCATTTCCTAAAATAGAAATGAAGTCGAACGCCTTTATGTTTCAGAATGGCAGAACAAAACGTAAAAAAGAAAGAACAATAACTATGGAATCAGATTAGTGTCAAAAATATAAAATGTAAAATTCTCACCAGCCATGTAAAGCCCACGAGAAGCTTTGGTCAAAAATACAAACGCAAAAAAGTTTCAAACAAAAAGTTTCAAACGAAAACGTGAAGCAAAAAAAAAAAAAAGTGACCAAAAATCTGAAGTGGAAAAAAAAGTTTCAAATGAAAACGTGAAGCGGAAAAATAAAAAAACAAACGTAAATGTGAAGCAGTTTTGTTTGGTTCTTCGAAATTTACATTTGATATTTTTGACACTAATCTGATTCCATAAATAACAGGCTGCAGGCATGTTGCTGATGAAACCTGTTATTTACCAAGCTGTTAATTAACGTTGAGCTGATAAACATCATCCAGTACCTTCAGAATCCTGCAGATGGCGAACGTGAAGCTTGGGTCAAAAATCCAAACGCAAAAAAAAAAGCGAACGGAAAACCCGAAGCGAAAGAAAAAAAGTTTCAAATGAAAACGTGAAGCGAAAAAAA
>MU204349.1:1308974-1320860 GCA_017309775.1 Paedocypris sp. Pulau Singkep | reverse complement strand
AGGCATGTTGCTGATGAAACCTGTTATTTACCAAGCTGTTAATTAACGTTGAGCTGATAAACATCATCCAGTACCTTCAGAATCCTGCAGATGGCGAACGTGAAGCTTGGGTCAAAAATCCAAACGCAAAAAAAAAAGCGAACGGAAAACCCGAAGCGAAAGAAAAAAAGTTTCAAATGAAAACGTGAAGCGAAAAAAACCCCCAGCTGAGTGATAATTAAAACCGTGGTGGAAAGAGGTCACAATGTAACGAGTAACTGTCCATTCAAATGTAGTGGAGTAAAGAGTAAAGAACTTCCTCACCTGTCCCTCAGGTGCCCGAAGGCTGGTACCTCCCATCCATCATCTCAGTCATCGTCCAAGCCGCCAACGTCGGGCCGCTGCTGGTCACCCTGATGCACCGCTTCCGTCCCGGGACGCTCGACGAGACCAAGCTCATCTACGCCATCATCAGCTTCGGGGTGGTGTCCAGCCTGCTGCTGGCGTTCTTCTGGAGTCACCGCGTGGTGGTGGGCGGGGCTGAGCGCAGCCTCCCTCTCCTGCTCCTCGCCTTCCTCATCGCCGTGGTGGACTGCACCTCCTCCGTCACCTTCCTGCCCTACATGGCCCGGCTCAGGCCGGAGTTCCTCACCAGCTACTATGTGGGAGAAGGTCTGAGCGGCCTGGTCCCGGCGCTGGTGGCGATGGTCCAGGGGGCCGAGGTGATGGAATGCGTCGACGCCTCCAACCATTCACAGCGGAACCAGTCCGGGCCCGAAGACCTGATGGTGGCCTACCAGCATCCCGCTACCTTCTCGGTGGAGGGCTACTTCGGCTTCCTGGCAGCCATGATGGTGGTCTGCCTGCTGGCCTTCTGGATGCTGGACCGACACCCCGCTGTGGGCCGGGTGCGTCCTCGCGATGACCGCAGAGACGAGGCCGACTCCATGATGGGTGGGGGTGGGGGTGGTGCGAGCAAGGGCACGTTCTCCTGGCTCCAGGTGGTCTACATCTACTCCATCCTGGCCTGGGTGAACGCGCTGACCAACACTCTGCTGCCGGCCGTGCAGTCCTACTCGTGTCTGCCCTACGGGAGCCAGGCCTACCACTGGTCCGCCATCATGGCCAACGTCGCCAATCCGGTGGCGTGTTTCATCACCATGTGTTCTGCTCGGAGGTGAGTCTGAGGTGTTTCTTGGTCCGAGACCAACGCAAAGATGCTATAAAGCTTCCTAGAAAAAAGTAATTAGTTACTAGTTACTTCTCACAAAAAGTAACCTTGGTTAGTAATGGAGTTACATTGTTATAAAAGTAACTAATTACCAGGGAAAGTAACTATTGCGTTCATCACCATGTGTTCTGCTCGGAGGTGAGTCTGAGGTGTGAAGAGCGGTGTTGGGAACCTTCCTAGAAAAAAGTAATTAGTTACTTCTCACAAAAAGTAACCTTGGTTAGTAATGGAGTTACATCGTTATAAAAGTAACTAATTACCAGGGAAAGTAACTATTGTGTTCGTCACCGTGTGTTCTGCTCGGAGGTGAGTTTGTAAAAGTAAAAGTGAGGTTGAAAAAGTAATTAGTTACATAAAACAATAGATAACCAATAACTTTTAATATTTTTTGCACAGACTATAACTGGCCAACAAATAAGTGTAAGTTCCATTTCGTTGCCTTGTACATGTGTAATGACAATAAATTGAATCTAATCTAAATATAAATTATGCCCCTTAAAGAAATTAACAAAAGTAAACAGTTTAACGAAACATGTTCGGCGCTCAATATAATACTCAATGTACCAAAATTAAATCATAACACAAATGTTGCTACTCCATGCCCATCTCTTGGGCTCATCACTGACTCCTGCTGGGCGAGCGCCTTTATGTTACAAGCGCAAAACTTCCGTGTGGTAAATGATGGACATCTAATCTAAGCCAATCATCAAGATTTCAGTCGCTTCACATGCACAGACGCACCAATCACCAGTTTTGCCCCGCCCCACGAACACACCCACCAGAGGGAGAAAGAGAACTGCCTAACAAAAATGAAGATTGCAAACGAAAATTATAATAAGAAACAAAACAAAAATGCTAATTATTTTCCCCCACCAATATTTTTTTTTAAACTAGTTTGATTCTCATTCCATACTTTGGCGAACCAGTACCATTTCATCCGCAAACCGGTTTGGGGACCATGGAAGTAAAAGACGCTCCTGTTTTTGATATGCGGTACAAGTACAAAATATCCTAAAAATACTCAAGTAACAAAGTACTTCACAGCGCTGGCAGCGAGTACCTTCTCGTACAGAGGCGAGTGTTGAGATCTGGAGTCTTTCTCAGGTCACTGGTGCTGCTGGGATTCCTCACGGCCTTGGGTTCGGTCATCGGGGTCTATATTCTGGCCATGGCTGCGATGAGTCCCTGTCCTCCACTAGTCCACCAGACCACCGGAGCCGTCCTCATGGTGAGGGTCATGAGATCAAGCACACTCCGTCTCTGAGTGAGTGAGTTAGTTAGTGAGTTAGAGTTAGTGTTAACTCAGTCTGGGACCCGAACCAGTAACTCTTTCATCTCCAAACATGGGCTACAACTGTTCAAATCCGCTAGTCTGTATTCCACTTTAAAACAAAAAAACTATGTTTTTAGTAGCAGTTTTAGTTTTTAGTAATAGTAGTTTAACATGTACACAAGTACAAAAAAGCAAGTATTTGCATTCTAAAAATAAATAAGTAAAAAAATGTAAGAAATCAATATTTAAATGAATAATTAAAGAAACCAGCACACTCATGACACAAATATATCGTATGTTATTTCAGTTCAGTAGTGAACGTGTAACATGCAGGAAAAGTCAATCGTTCATTATTAGCACACGCAGTTCAACAAGAGTTTCATAAACCCGACAAACGTTTATTAGATGACGTAACCGTGGGGTTATTATCACTTTTAATACCATAAAATACTGCAGCGTCTAAGGGGCGGGGCTTCGGGGGGCGGGGCTATGAACCCGTATTGATTCAAAACGGGGCTGTGGGGGGCGGGGCTTTATTCCGTATTGATTCAAAACGAGACAGGCAATTTAAATCTCAAATATGGGACGATTGTGTATTTCAAATGACGGGTAGCAACATAACCGTAGAAACGATTGCTTTAGAAACGGTTTTAAACGTTTTGTTTGGGTAGGTTAACACGTTTCGTTTGATTCGTATACATTTATGTTTTATATTTTTAGCGCCACCGATTCCAGAAATGACGCGAGTTTTGATGTGCTGCTGTTCCACAGGTGTCGGCCTGGTTCTTCCTGGTGTTCGTCTTATCGTTCGTGAAGGTGATCGTGGCGATGATGATGCGTGATGAGGGGCACGGCGCCCTCGTGTGGTGCGGGGTGGCAGTGCAGCTGGGCTCGCTGTTTGGCGCCGTGATCATGTTTCCTTTAGTCAACGTTTATGGCTTTTTCATTTCGGGTGACGCATGCAACAGTAATTGTTTATGAGACTCGAATGCCCAAAGTATCGGTTTTATTAAAATGTAATAAAATGTGTAGTTAATCTGTACAAACATTTTTGCACGTTACTAAAACGTATTCGTGATTGTGAATTACATTAGTGTTATATTTGCACCCTATAATAATAATAATAATCATTTGTTTTTTATGTACACTGTAGGTTAAGAGTGTAAATACTGTATAATGAATTATTAAAGTCAGTTCCGTCAGTTACAGTGCTACCTGTAATTTACTTTTCTATTTTTCTATTTATTTTACAGTTTGGTCAGTATATTTGTGTGTGTGTGTGTGTGTGTGTGTGTGTGTGTGTGTGTGTGTGTGTGTGTGTGTGCGTGAAGGCGCGTGCAAAAATTGAATGACTTCAATAAATTAATGAATTGATTTTTTACCATTTTAATTTTAAAAACATGCAAAATCACTAAAATGACCACGAGGAGGCGCTAATGGCTCATTAAACGATCGCGTTTAAATGACTTGAACCCTGCAATACCTGCGTGCAGCGATATTCTTTTAAATGTAAAGGAAAAAAAAAAACGTTACTTATCATTGGCACGTTTATTTTTGAAGCCATACTGGCCAATAATTTATACGAATGATTTTAACATGATTAAAACTAATGATTAAAAAAAATTATATACATATGTAGTAAAAAAAAAAAAAAAAAAAAAATATATATATATATATATATATATATATATATATACATATATATATATACACACATATATATATATATACATGGTGTTTTTCATTGATCAGCATAGCCATCTAACATCTAAATTTCCTTTTTTTGTTATTTAATGTCTGTAAACAATCTATTCGCAAGGCAGAACAGAATGAGCCTTTTAAATGAGAAAATATCAAACCAATCGAAAGAAGCCACAAGGCTCAGAAAAAGAACTAAACGACAAAAATAAACCAAGATGAGACCAGTAACACGAAATAAACCAGTAACACGAACATGTGATGTTAAACAAGACAGTAACGAGCATTGTTCCAGTAATAAAATAATTAACAATAGTATAATAATAATATAATAATTAATTATTTAACAAAAATACATTAATAATGATTACCTAGTGGTATTTTGCGATAAGTTGACGGAAGTTTCACAGGACGGTTTGTAAAAGCGCGAAGGTGATAAACTACGGAATCAGATCGATTGTTCAGATAGATCAGGTGAGTGGGGGCGGCCCTTACTCTGATTGGCTGGTGTGATTGTGTACTCTGATTGGCTGGTGAGAACTCGCGGCAGAAGTCCAAACGAATGAAAGAGCGAAAAAATCTGAACCTACACGAAATTGTGAAGCATTTAATTTCTCAAACGTAATTTTTTCTAAACCATTTATTTACGTTTGATATTTTTGGCCCCAATCATCATCGTGGTCTTCTTCCTACTCCTGTTCTTAAGGTGGAATATATGTTTAACATTACCACTACAATAAAAAGGAAATGAAAAAATCTGACTCCAATAAAACGTTTAGTGGAACTCTGCGCTGTTGGGTTAAGGGTTAATAATAATTCTATTTGTTATTTATTGGCGTCTTTCCAGAGCGCGTTAGGGTTAACCGTTGCTAGACCGGAGTGAGCGAGAAGCGTGGAACCTTCTGGATGAGTGTGACGCAGCCGCTCACTATATAGCCGCTCAGCTATTCCTGGTCCGGCCTGACGTGGTTCCACACGGGATTCACACTCATGGAAAATTGTCCGAGTGTCACAGGCCGAACAGCTGCTTCTGCTTCCGTCCTGGAGTCACTAAACCCTTCAAATGACTTTTCTCGTTGTCATCGGGTTCCACGTTTTCTGAGATTCTTATTCACACGAGAAACGAAACCGATTACGCAGAGACGCTTGGTTTAGCCGACTCCGCTTCACTGGGACACGGATGGTCAGGAAAGCTGCTCGTTTGATGCGAATTCAAGATTCGACTAGTCCTATAACATAAGTCTACTGTTGTTTGGTTATTGGGGACAAAAATCCGCCTAATTGGGACGAATAACGTGAGGGAAACAAAAAAAGCAGGGAAGATAGACCTAATGGGGGGAAGAAAAGAAAGAAAAAAAGACACTTATTAAATGTAAACAAAAACGAAACCGAGGGGCAAAACACGAAAAAACCCCAAACAAATCAAAAACAAAAACAAAAACAGACGTGAGGGGTCTGAAATATGTAAAAAGCAGAGACAAGAGCGGCAAAATACAAAAAAAAAAAAAAAAAAAAAAAAAAAAAAAAAAAAAAAAAAAAAAAAAAAAAAAAAAAAAAAAAAAAAAAAAAAAAAAAAAAAAAAAAAAAAAACTGCTGTAATGGGAACAAATGCTTGAGCATTTTGAGCAGAAGAAGAGCAGTTTTAGCATATGGAGTACGAGATCCTTAATTAGGATAAAATGTGCTTTTATTTTCCAAATTAATAACATAGGTATATGTTTAGGTTGAACTCATTATGAGGAATTATAGTAGCAAACCTTTGTCCAACAACAGTGGACACACACACACACACACACACACACACACCAGGTTGTCACATTAATCACAATCATTTCACAGCAGAAGAAGAATGAATTTCCTTATTAAAAGTACAGAGACACGTACCTTTGTGAAGACGTTCACAATGATGCCGTTCCCACAATGTTTGGCTCCAACCATTTTTGAACCACCAAAAAAAAAAAAAAAAAAAATAATAATTTTAACCGATTTTTTAAACCACATAATTCAAACCCCAACCATTAAAAAGCCCTTTGAGAAAAGTGTGACTGGACGAAGAAAGAGAAGCTGCGACAAAACCCCCATATTTTGCCATATTTTTTTTTTTTTATAAAAATTCCAAACAAAAAAAGAAAAAAAAAAGGAGAACGGTAACGGCCTCGAGACTAATCCAGACAGGCTTTTTGGAGGTTTATGACATGTTGTAATAAGCTTCAATAGTGCAAAACTAACTTCTGCAATAATAAAAAAAAAAATCTATAAAAACATAATCCTGTAACAAAATAATAGTCCAAGACTATTTTCCAATAAATAAATTCATTTAATTAATTAATTCATAATTCTCGACAATATTATGAAACAACGTTCTCTTCGACTAGAAAATCCAGCTTCAATAACATAAAATCTATATATTAGTGAGCAATTTGTCAAAGCGGGCAGTTGTCATATAAAGTTTTTATACGACAGAATTGAATATAGAAAGTTTCAAATTTTTTTAGTTAATTTTTACATGGGCATTATGTTCTTACAACGTATTAAAATATGAACTATAACGTCTCAGGTAATGAATTAATATGCACGTCTGACCTCACAAACATTCTCTCCATTTCGCAGACTGCGTAAAGCCCCGCCTCTCACAGACGGTTACACAGACCAATCAAACGAACGATGACATGGTGTGTCACCCAATCAAAAGTAGACAACGTGACGTCTCCATAAAATGCGTGAGATGATTCGCACGAGATGCAGCTTAAAAAAACACTGGTACTGTGTCAAAACGAGACGCGCGGTTTAATTCTCAAATAATTTGAATAGCGAATGGCGAACCCAAGACGACGTGTAATGGTCTTTTTACGAAAGTTCTCCTGAAAAGCGGACAGTTTTGTGAATTTATAAAATCCATCAGGACGCCCGGGATACGACGTACAAAGAGGACGCCTGGTCACCCTAGTTACACACACACACACACACACACACACACCCGACTCAGTAGTAGAACTTACCTGACTGGGATTCGAACCTGTAACCCAGTGCCGGCCCGAGCCTTCAGGAGGCCCAAGCCAGAATTCGCTTGGACAAAGCACATAATAATAATAACAACAACAACAACAATAATTCAAGTAAATTTTTCAAGCACCTTTTGAGACCTTCTGAAGCAGAGTCGGCACCTTATTTGACCCACAAGATTATCACCTACAGTCCAGAAAAGATGTGTTCAATTCTTCCAGTCAATTCTTCCGCTTGTTGTTTTCTCATGGAATAATGGATTTCAACACTAATGTGATATTTATTGTAATATTAAACAGACACAGTTGAGGACAAAATTATTAGCCCCCTCTACAAAGTGGTTATTGTTTTAAAGGATTTGCCAAACTGCTTTTAATCAGAGCAAAACAATAAAGACATTTAACTGTCTAAAAAACTGATTTGCTTTGTTTTAAAGCAGATTTTTGCAGAAACCTAGCGGCTGTATTAACCAACTCGTGTAATTCCAAGTATTTTTGGCATTTTTTGTCATATTGATTAACAAATGAATATTGTATTGGTTTAATTTAACATTGTATTAATTATTTTGATCGAATTATGACTGTATTCAGTCAAAGAACAATCATAGATTAAGATAACAATTATTTTAGTTGTAAATTGTTTAATCTCAAGAAAACGCGAAAAAACGCAAGAAAGCGCAAGAAAGCAGCGTTTTCATTAGGAAAGAGCTCAGAAACAGAACAACAAAGTCTTAGTTTAAAAAAACCTGTAATATCTCTCTCTCTTTCTCTCTCTCTCTCTCTTTTTCTCTCTCTGGAGAACGTCGCAGCTTTAACTGTTTTGCACGAGCGCAAAGGCTTTTCTAACGTTCAAATATCGATCAGACGCGCACCAGATGGATTGTACCACATTGTTAACTAGAGGAGGGGTGTCGAATGCTAGGAAAGGTGTTCATGATGCTCGCGGGCTCCTAAAAGCTGTCTAACATTCGCCCGCTTAACGACGTCCTGCATATAGAATAATATTAAAAAAAAAATCTCCGATTGGATGAATGTTCTCTTGCGCAGCCGCGTAGTTCGCGTATGCCTCTGCTGCAACCCTGCAACTGCAAACATTTTCCCTCAAGTCGTCAACGCTGCAACAATTCACCAGGACACAGAATTTCAAAAAGAGCCGACAAAGCATGAATTTATTGTGCATATAGGTACAAAAAACAAAACGCCCTTTAGAATTGCGACTAGCACGAGTAAATCGAGTACAAACGCGTTTGCGAAATGTCAATCCGAAAAACCTGAAGAGTTCTGATTGTCCGGACGCCACCAGTTCCAGTACGGAAAAATACAAAAATTAAAGTGCATATATAACCTAGCAAACTACTGACGGGATACAACGCACAAGGAGGGAAGCTCCTTGTGAAATCTCACGATATGCCGAGAAACATGCATTACCATTTTAAATAAAGTGATATAAAAAATAAAAATAAAAGAAAAGAAGTTGCGCTTGTGAAACACTTTAAGGCACAGTGCAGTAAACCTTCACCCTGAAACCGCCGGAGCGAGCGATGGAATTCCAGCGGATTCCCAATAAATATTTCAGTTCTGCTCATAACGTCTCACCGACATCTACAAGCATCGGAATGGCTATTCGGACAGGAAGAAGAGCGCAGACCAGACAAACCACCACAGTTCGGCGGAAGCTTAAGGCAAATCAATAAGGCCACGAGGACGTTGAAGGCTTGAGATTCTTATTCGCACGAGAAACGAAACCAGAAAGGCGATTAGGCAGAGTAGACGCTTCGTTTAACTCGACTGTTCCACCGACGCTTCACTGGGACACGGATGGTCAGGAAAGCTGCTCGTTTGGTGCCAATTCAACATTCAACTAGTCCTATAACATAAGTCTACCTTTGTTCGGTTATTGGGGACAAAAATCCGCCTAATTGGGACAAATAACGTGAGCACAAAAGCACAAAGCTGGGAAGATAGACGCAATGGCGGGAAGAAAACAAAGGAAAAATACACTCATTAAAAGGAAAATACGGGAAAAAAAATGAAAACTGACACGAGGGGCAAAATACAGGAAAGAAAAAACAAACAAAAGTGACGCGAGGGGCGTCACAGCGGTCAAAATACAAAAAAAAAAAATCTGAAACAAAATTCACGCCAGGGGCAAAATACAGAAAAAAAAAACGAAAACTGCCACGAGGAGCAAATTACAAAAAGAAAAAAACTGAAACAAAAGAAAAACTGAAACAAAACTGACGCAGGGGTCAAAATACAGAAAAAAAAAAAAAACAGTAACAAAATTTCGCCAGGGGCAAAACACACACACACACACACACACGCACAAAGGAAAATCTGAAACAAAAACTGATGCGACGGGCAAAATCTTGAAAAAAACAGAAACGTTGTTTTATGAACAGAAAATATGAAATGCAGAGTCGACCAACAAAAAATAAAAAAGCAGATGCGAACAAACACTTGGGCGGGAAACCCCGTAAGAAACTAAATAAAAATACACATTAATAAAAATCAACGGCAACAAAACGACAATGACGAGAAAACATGAACTTTACATACGTAAAAAGACAAATGACAAGAAAGGAGAGAAAGAATCAAGTATAAAAAAAAACATCCTATATTGCTTTACCGCGTCACAATTAACCGCCGTCGACTGCGTTTACGTGAAAGGCGACGGATTATTGACACGTTGGTATAAACGCATTCGTCTTGGCTCGAGACGTTTCTGGGAATGGCTTCAGTAATAATTTAACCGGCGAGGCTTTGGTCTCCGGGGAAGATGGCCGCCGTCTCCGCTACGCGTGGCTGTGCACCGAGATGCTGGAGAGATCGTTCCGGATGATTTCGTTCACTGCGGAGACAAGAAGAGAGATCACGTGACCTTCCACACCCGACAGATCCCGTCTCATTAGCGCTATCATATGCGCATAATTATTCACGGCGGGGTGGACCAATCACAGATCTGTCTGTCAAAACGACTTCAAACTCCGTAGAAGTAAAAAAAAAGTTAAGTGTTAATAAATCCACTAAAATAATGATCAAACGAATAGAGAAAACAAACAAACACTTTCACCTGGCGCTTTGAGAAAGTTATCAATGTTTGCAATAATTCCTTCGAGTTCTTGATATTTGATTCACACCGACACAAACGCGCCAGATGTGACCCGGAAGTGACCTTGTGAATGTTAGACTCCGCCCCAAACAACCAGTTATTGCACTGGTAAGAAAGTTAATTAAACTAAATAATAACACAAAAGTAGAAATTAAGCGTAATAAATATACAAATAATAACATAAAAATAAAAAAGATATTAATAATATGCCAGTAATAATAATAATATATTATATATCACAATAATGTAAATAATAATATTTTCCCAAGAATAAATTGATCAACAAAAGCGCCACCGAGTGGTCACCCCACCGACACACGTTTGTCGATCCATCTGTCTGTCTGTCTTTTTTTAAGTCGCTCCATTTGTTTGTTTGTCAGTCTATCCATCTGTCCATGTCTGTCTTTTTTTTTTTAGTCAGTCTCTCCATATCTTTTTACTTGTCTGTCTGTCCATCCATCTTTCTCTCTGCCTCTCTCTTGCTTCTCTGTCTGTCTCTCACATCCTTTCTGTTTGACCATGTTTGACCACAATCATCCACAGTCTATTTCAGCAGCTTAACAGGGAGGACGAGGCTTGACTGGAGGTTCTGGAGACGGATGGTGGCGGCGCAGCACGGAAGCTAAACAGAAGTAACTCAATCTGCTGATACTGAGAGGAACATCTCGCTTCTTCCTGCCCTCCATCCCTCACACACTTTCCCACACGCCTCTTCTCTCCGCTGTGTTCTTTGGCCGGAGCAGAGGAAGTGACCGAGCACAAACAGCCTGGCACACACTCGCCCCGTGATAGGGAAAGCGGATGAGCAGTTAGCACGCTAGTCTGTTAGCAGCTAACAGATCATCTTCCTCGCGGGCCGCTGGGAACTTTGTGTAACCCACGGTTTCCTTTTCGTCTCCAGTAGCTGATAACACGCTGATGGTCTGACTAGGTCTAGCTTACAGATCTCACGCGTTCCTCTTCCTCCAGCCCGACACAGGCCAAGCTCTCCAACTATGAATTCTTTAGCGTGCACGTCAACACCTGCAGGAAGCATTTGATATCTATTAGACAAGCTGAGCATGTTTTTCTCATCAGGGTAGAACAAATACCTTCAGAAGGTCCTACGGGACCACAGACTGTCCCTTCAGTACCTTACACTGTCCTACGGGACAAAAGACTCTCCTACGGAACCACAGATTGTCCCTACAGAACCACAGACTGTCCCTTCAGTACCTTACACTGTCCTACGGGACAAAAGACTCTCCTACGGAACCACAGATTGTCCCTACAGAACCACAGACTGTCCCTACAGTACCTCAGACTGTCCAACGGAAGCACAGATGGTCCTACGGAACCACAGACTATCATAAAAGAATCACAGACTGTCCTACAGAACCTCAAACTATCCTAGAGAATCGCAGGCTGTCCCACATAACATCAGTCTGTACCACAGAACCTCAGGTTGTCCTATTGAACCTCAGACTGTCCAGCAAAACCACTGACGGTCCCACGTAACTTCAGACTGTCCCACGGAACCTCCGACTGTCCCACGGAACCTCCGACTGTCCCACGGAACCTCCGACTGTCCCACGGAACCTCCGACTGTCCC
>MU204349.1:1294111-1308874 GCA_017309775.1 Paedocypris sp. Pulau Singkep | reverse complement strand
ACTGTCCCACGGAACCTCAGACTGTCCCACGGAACCTCAGACTGTCCCACGGAACCTCAGACTGTCCAATGGAACCCCCGACTGTCCCACTGAACCTCAGACTGTCCTACACAACCTCAGACTGTTCTACTACACTTCAAACGGTCCTACAGAACTTCCAACAGAACTTCAGGCAGACAGACAGTGGTCCCATGAGGATAAATGATCAATGTTGGCGTGTGGTGTCACAGGTTACTGCGTCACTGGGTTATTGGGTAAAAGACGTGTATTCTTCCACACTTCTATTCCGGTCAACGCTCCACATGCTTCTAGTATTTCCCAAAGCCCTGACATCTTAATAATCTACGGTTAGAAGAGGAGACGACTACAGAAGACACATGAGCTGAATGAGCGTCGCTCCCGGCCAAGTCCAGGAAGCCTGCTGAGGAATTCCCTGCAAATGAACCGTGGCCTCAGCGCTCCCACTGCCAAACGGCCGGAGGGGCTCGGAACAGTCGGGAATGCTGACGTTCTCCATAAACAATGGAGTCTGCTCTGTCTTTCATCTCCTCACGGAGCCTGGAGTAAACACCCGTCCTTCTCCTTTCTCCTCACTAAAATAGCATCGCTCATAGAAGCAAACCGTACCGCGTGCTAGAAACATCTCACACGTCATCAAGCGTTTGTCTGAGGAACACAGAAGGCGGAGAGTTTGGCTTCACGGCCTTAAACTGACCCAACGTGCAGAAACGGAGGTGAAAATGTCCACCGTAAATGCCACAGCGTCACAAATCAATCGGCTTGAGCACTGAGTTTCATCCAGCCATTTTTCCAAACCACTTTTCCATTTCTGGGTCACGGGGAGGTGGATCCCAGCAACTCAAGACGGGACACACCCCCTGGATTAGAGGCCGACCAATCACAGAGCAGGTCACACTCATTCACACTTTTCCAGATGGCATGTTTCTGGAGTGTGGGAGGAAACTGGAGACCCGGATGTGGAGAAGACGCCGGACCTCGAACTCCACCTTCTCGCCGAGACAGAATGAACGAAAGAATGAAACGGTAGAGACGTGCCACACGCTGAACGCATTAGGACGATGACAGTCGGGAGTTAAAAAGGCCGATCTCAGAAACTTCTAGAACACCACGAACCGCTCCGGGAGTCAGGACATTAAACTCGGATCTTCCATCATCAGGTCACCCACTGTCAAAACAGAGAGAACGTGGCAGCGCTGCGCACACGCCGTAAAATTTAACTCCCGTGATTTAGCAGCAGTAACACGCCAGTGAACGTGATTTTATACTTTACAAACTACTAAAAGGATTATTTATTCCTCCAGCCATCAATCCATCCAGCTTTAGGCTTGTACCTAAAGACAGAGAGAGGGAAACGTAGACGGAGAGAGGGAGAAGAGAATGTGAGGGAGGAGGGTCAAAAGGAGGAGAGCAAAAGAGAGGGAGGTGAAGAGAGAGAGAGGGAGAAATAAAAGGATACAACAGGGTAAACTGATATGAGAGGGGGAAAGTGGGTGAAAGTGAATGAGGTGTGTGTGTGTGTGTGTGTGTGTGTGAAAGAGAAAGAATGAGTGAGAGAGAGAGAAAAAGAGAAAGGGAGAGAGAGTGAGAAAGAGAGACAGGAGAGAGAGACAGGAGAGAGAAACACAAAGACAGAGAGAGAGAGAGAGAGAGATAGAGAGAAACAGAGACGATGAGAGAGACAGAAAGAAAGAGAGAAAGAGAAAGGGAGAGGGACTGAGAGAGAGAGAGACGGGAGAGAGAAACACAAAGACAGAGAGAGAGAGAGAGAGAGACAATGAGAGAGACAATTGTGTATGTGTGAGAGCAAGAAATAGAAACAGAGAGAACCGAAGAAATAACAAAAAATCAAGCAAAATAGATAGAGATAGATGGAAAAGTGGGTGAAAGTGAATGAGATAAGTGTGTGTGTGTGTGTGTGTGTGTGGGAAAGAGTAGTGAGCTTTGTTATATATTTTCAGTCCTGACATTGACATTGACCTAAAGAGAAGAAAGATGAGTGAAAGGAAGCGAGTGTGAAGTGAAAAGCAGGAAATGGAGAGAGAGAAAGAGTCAGCGAGGGAAGATGTGAGAGATACGCGAGAGAAAAAAAAACGACAACGTCAATATGAACTAACGGCAACTCTCCTGCACTTTTACTGACGAGGCGAGTGATGATGATGATGATGATGATGCCGCCTTCACATTTCTGTTCTTGTCAGAGCGGATGACGAGTCGTCGGGGTAAATAAAGGCCGTACCGCTAAGCCGCGATGCGCGTAAACATTGTTTTCGAGTCTGAGGTTTGGCTAAAGTTAGCGCCGCTGACTCACACACTGGGCGTGGCCGCTGCATCTGGTGGGCGGGGTTCATCAGCGATAGTGACGGACACAGATTGACGTGTGTTGTTTGAGTTGCTGTGGCTGTTGGAGACGAAACTCGATCTGATGAAGACGCACGTAATAAGCTTAGAACGACTTAGCGCCTAAGAACTAGCCACACTGAGGGTCTGTCTCTCTCTCTCTCTCTCTCTCTCTCTCTCGCTTTCCGTTCATCTAGTTCCAACTTTGTCGTTTACTCACACTGCCTCTTGTTTAATTGCCTCTTACTTTCCCTTGCTTCCCTTTTCCTTTCTCTCTCTCCTCCCTCCATTTTCTTTTTCTATTCTCTCTCTCAGTCTCTCTCTCTCTCTCTCATCTAGTTCCAACTTTGTCGTTTACTCACTCTGCCTCTTGTTTTTATGCCTCTTTCCCCTTGCTTCCCTTTTCCTTTCTCCTCCCTCCCTTTTATTTTTTCATTCTCTCTCTCCCCCTCTCTTTTAACATCCATCCTCCAACTATCCCTCACGTTCTCCTGATCACTCTGTTTATCTCTCCTAACTTACTCTCACTTTGATTTGATGTTTTCTAACTCTCTTTCCAACACTACGTCTCTCATTCTCTCTCGCCTTGTCCTTCTGCATCTCTCCATCTCTCTCTCATTCTCTCTCGCCTTGTCCTTCTGCATCTCTCCATCTCTCTCTCATTCTCTCACCTTGTCCTTCTCCATCTCTCTCTCTCACCTTGTCTTTCTCCATCTCGCCATCTCTCTCTCATTCTCTCTTGTTTTGTCCTTCTCCGTTTCTTCTTCATCTCTCTCTCTCTTTCTGCTCTCTCCTTACCATCTCACTTTCTCAGTTTCTTCATCTCCTACATCTAATTCTTGCTCACTCCATTATTCTCTCTCAGAATTAACATTTTCTAACTCTCTCTTTCACTTAAAGTTGTGTCTTCTATCTCCTTTTCCCCTCTGTATTTCAATATAAACATTCATCTAAACATTCACCCCCTTTTCTCCTCTTTTTACTGCCAACTCTCATAAGTCACTCAGTCATCTCTCTCTTTCAATCTCCGCCTTATCATCTCCCTCTCTCTTTCTCTCCTCCGGATGTCCCCCTTTCCATTATTCTCTCTCTTTTCTACTGTAAATTTCTTGCAGATGTACATTTTCATCATTATCTTTCCCTTCAATATGTCAATTTTTTTTTTTGACCGAGCAACTGTAACTGGAAAAGGGGATGAAAAGCACTTTCTGAATCTAGAATCTCCTTCACCCCCTGTTTCTCCAGAAATTCCCGCTCCCATCTCCCTCCATCTCTTCTCTCTGTATTTCCCTCTCCTATCACTTTCTCTTCTAACTCCCGTCTAAGCTGAAACATCAAAACATCACACGTGCTTCAACTGTCGGCAAAAAGCGTCTACCAGCGAAACCCGCAGTGGGCGTCGACCTGAGAGCGCCGCGTTTATCCAGCTGGAGCGCGTGAAGCGTGATAGAAAGGTCCGCTATCTGTGCCGAGCTTCACGAGGATGTGAGGTAATCCAAGAAGCGGCTTCCTGCTGGACCAGCTGAATCCGCGTGATAGAGCCGGAGCTCCAGGAAACACGGACGCGCCGCTCGCCTCGTTAAGAGCCGCGAGTCCCTCACGTCCTAACGGTTCTAATCAGCAGAAGACTAGAACAACACACCCGCGGTCACAAGCACAATCCCGCCGGGCGCTTGTTCTCTCGTAATCTTGGCGATGACTAGCAACACGACCGGTTCGTTACTTCGTTAGAGTTAAAAAGTACTTCTGTGAAAGTAAAAGTAAAACGCCCAATATTCTACTGAAGTAAAAGTAGCGTTACCAATACTGGTAAATCTACTTTTAAGTATAAAAGTAAAAGTAATGGGAGGAAAAAAATAGCATTATTGTTCTATTAAATTGTTGTAATTACGTTGAAAATTAATGCATTTTATTACGAAGCTTCTGTGCAATCTGCGCCGCCTCAGGACACTAAATCACACAGGCTTCTCGGAGGTTAAAAAATCTGTAAAAACTTAATGTAACAAAATAAATTCTTGTGTTATGGAATATGAATGTTATGGAATATGTTATGGAATATGAACTCTTGTGTTAAAAAATCTAGCATCAACATTACATTATCTCCTTTATATCTAGTATAAGATAAATCATATCTCTCAAAGTCTCACAAAGACACTAACTGAGATGTTTATCAGTGTTCACGTGAGCTTTTGTGCGCTTTGAGACAGATAAAACTGTGAAAAGCGTCTTACAAACGCTCAGAACGTGAGCTTGAGCTTCACACACGGTCACTGCGCCTCACGCTTGTCCCGACTGGGACGATACGTTCAACATTCGTTTGCCGTTTTACCCACATTTTCGCGTCTGTTCTAACAGTGTTGGTGTGTGTGCGCAATCCATACATAAAATAATCGAATCCATAAAGCCGCCTCTCCTCTCCTCTCCGTCATTATTTAGCCAACAAAGTGTGATGCGCAGGCGTGATGGGCCGCACGCAAACCAATAGGGCGTCGGGATGATACGTGTTTATACGTCTCATCCAACCACAATCATTTACCGGCGTGATTTGTCCGGATGTTTTTTTATATCGATTCAACGCGGAAAAAAAACTAACCGGTAACGCGGCTGGTTTTGAAGAAGTAACGAATAGAAAGTACAGATATTTGCTTAAAAAAAATAAGAAGTAGAAGTAGAAAGTAAGCGGAAAAATAAATACTCTAGAAAAGTAAAAGTAAGCCAAATTTCTACTTTAGTTAGGTAACGAAGTAGTATTACTTGGTTACTTGACACCTCTGAAAACGACTCACAGCAGTTCGCGTCCCCGCAGAGCGAGTCGGCCTGACCGAGAGAAGGTGTCCATCACGCAAAAGTGCTGGAAAATTACGATTTGTTAGGAAAAAAAAAAAACACCCCGGCTTGAAATTTAAAGCACCTTTCAGTTTTTATTACGGCTTCTTCTGGGGTCAACAGAAAGCCAACTCGGCTTTCGGGGTCTTGCGTAATGCTCGGACCACTCTAAACCACTTTTTAGAGTTTTTAGAGTTTTTTTAGAGTAAAAGTGGGCGGATCGACCCATAATATTGATACTATTGATATTGGGGTTGTATCAAAATTTTTCAATACAGAAGTCAAATTTATCGAGATTATGTTTTCTTTTTTTTGTTTTTATACTAGTGATAATATTAATTTTGCACGATGTACAATGTCTTTACGCAAATAGAAGCACCCACCTGATTTTTCAGGAACAAATTTTATTTATTTTTTTTGGTTAAATTACGTACATTTTCTCTACAAAATGCTATTTTCTTCTTTGTTTAACAAACCTAACTTGGGACTCGTATCACTTCAATGTCGTTTTACCTCATCTAAATTTGTAATCTATTCCAGTGATTGAGCAGCAAAGGATTGTGGGAGATGTAGTTTGCACTTCCTGCTCAATGCGATTAGATTGTGTTGGACTCTGGTGTTCTTCGTTTTGAACCGTTTTCTTTTGTGCTTCAAACGTTTGCTTACGGACTCGTTTTCATGTGCTAGCGGCTAGCCATGAACCGTTAGCGCGCGAATATGATCCGTCTATTCAAACAAACGATTTAAATATTTAATCACAATCATGCGCACCGCTGCACAAAAGCGACAAGTTTCTGTAGATTTGTGATTGTTCTTGACATGAAATGTGACAAAATGTATTTCCGTGCACTTTTGAAACCGGCGCTTATGAGCACCACATTTACAGCGCCGCCTACTGGAAACGAACGAATCACTCGAAATGATTCGCTCACCCTACTGCTGGAGAATGAAAGATCCGAACCAGAAAGAGTGGAGCTTCCCATCACTAGGGGGAACCCGGGACTGGCTCACGTGGCGTGGAGCGAATCCAGTAGCCCCGCCCCCCCTTAAGAGCAGGATCTACTGCTTTGGCTCTCAACCTCCTGGCAGAGCGGGAGCCACAGGCGTGTCCACAGGAGCTTTACTGCACGGAGGCCCCTGGAAGTGAAGGCCAGGAGCCGGGAGAGACGCCAGCTCTCGTAAGAGTTTCCATCAGCGAGAGAGTGTGAAGAACCACAAACGCGTAGAAGAACGTGTCGGAGCCTCGAGATGGGAGGCGTGAAGAGTAGCAGACCTCCATACTTGAGTAAAAGTACGGATAGGTGCTGCATAAGCTACTCCACTACATGTAAAAAGTCACCACTATTAGAACAGACTTGAGTCAAAGTAGCAAAGTGTCGAAATTTAAAACGACTTAAGTATTTTACTCGTACTGAATTTTGGCTCAAATAAAACAAAGAATAGTGGGGGAAAAAAACTCTTATTTTATTACTAGTTTTATTTTCTAGTACAGAAAGGAAATTTAACATTTCCACGTTTCAAATATTTTAAAACAAAATAAAGAACAAAAAGTCGTCCTCAATCAAACGTGCAAAAAAAAAAAATACAATTCCTAGCTGACTTTGATGTGATTCTACTGAAGTTATTTAAGTGATTGCCGACAATAGACATTACATTTATTCACGTTGCACCGAAACAATTCTGGTACACATTCACGTGGTTTCTAACTCACAATTATCTTCCAGTATCTTCAGCAGACGACAGATGGCAAAATCGCCTCGTTCGCCCAAGAAATTAACCGCGATAAAAATCCATTACTAGTTTGTCGCGCACAAACAAAATGTAACGAGTAACGGTAAATGTCAATTCAAATGTAGTGGAGTAAATGATACAGATACTCAGTCTCTAATGTAGTCAAGTAGAGAGTAAAAGTTGCTTACATTTTTGATACTCGGTACAAGTAGCCAAGAAAAAAAAACCACTTGAGTAAAAATAGTAAGACCTCTTTCTGGTTAAGACGAATGGCTTCGGTGATGAGCACTATGACATAGAAAAGTGATATGTAAAATGTTACTATTATATACTACAACTGATATAAAAGTATACTAAATAATATACTAAATATACCATCATATACAAAAATACACTATAGTGTTATAATTACACTACTATAACACCAACACTATACTATATTTACTATGTACTAAATACTAACTTATGAACAACTACTACATTTGTTTAAATACTATATTTACTAATACTATAACACTAAATTATTATTAAGGCCCCTCCCACAAGGCACTGACCAGTTGTGACGATCACAGAAATAATATTACATATAAAATAATAATTCAAAACTAATATTTGATGCTTATTTATTGATAGTATTTATATTTATTTATTATTTGAGTATTTCTGCATAAAACAAAAATGGGTCCTTTTTAAAGATTTCTTTTCACTTCTTTTAAATCGTTTTTATATTATAAATACTGCATTATTATACGATTCAAAGCACAAAAAAATATGAATGTTCAGGAGAAACTTCTTTTAAAAATAATAAAGAAAAAAATCCCCTCCGAGCTAGGTAAATTTTTTTTATAAAATACTCTATATATTGATTTATTTCATTGAGTTATTATTCCGCCATCCACTCACGTCGCATCCCCAGCCAAAACCAATATTAAAATCCGTCCATCTGTAGGACACTGCGTCCACAGACGTGTCAAATCGAACCGATGAAGTCATTCACTAACGTTCCAGCTCACTTCACCATGGTTTCCCGACACGTTTAACACCCCGCGACGTGGCGGAACGGCGAGCGAGATCCACTACTCGATTGGACGCTGCGTCACGGCGGCTTACCGTCATCCAGGTACATCTGGTCCAGTTCCTGCGGCTCCTGCTTGATGCTGACCCTCACGATGGCGGGAGTCTCCGCCTCCTCCTCCCTCACGGCGGCTTCCTGGGCGTGGCTGGGGGTGAAGGGCAGCTCCGGGGCGGAGTTGGGGGTGGAGGGGTGAGAGCCCGGAGATGAAGGGTAGCGTCCCGGCGTGGGCTGAATGGCCGAGACGTGGGTGGGGCAGTGAGGCGGGGAGAGATCCTGGAGTTTGGGGCTGGTGCTGGGGGAGGAGGAGCCTGAGAGGGAGGTGGGCGTGGCCACCAGCCTCAAGGGCCCGTGTTCCGTGGGCATCAGGGCCGCGGGGCCGTAGTAGGACTTGTGGTGGAGGGCCAGGGCGGCGGGATGGGGCGGGGCACACACCTGGGCGAGGTCGTAGTCGTCACGCGGCTCCGTCTTGATGGTTGGAACTGAGGAGAAAGAGAAGACAGAAATCGCGCGGGACATCAGAGGTTTTTGGGAAGGGAACGTCAATGAGACTCTGTCTGAGGGCCCGACCCAAAACACTTCCAGAAAGAGACGGAAAAAGCCCGATGAGTCACCGCCACGAGTCCAGCGGCTTTCAGGAACAGCGGGTTTGTTCTAGTCGTTTCTCAAGCTCAGCATCCGCTCACCTCACGTCACATTATTTACAAGATTTATGCCAATATAAGCACCGCCCTAATTTTTCAGGCGATTACGTTAATTTTCTCCTAAAAAATACTATATTTTCGCTATTTCACAAACCTAACTGGTGACTCAAATCACTTCAATGTCATTTTGCTTTAAATGATTTGACAAATGAGCTATTCTAGCGATCGGAACTGCAGCTCCCATAATTCTTTGCTGCTCATGCGCCCTCTGCACTAAAAGAGCTGGGTTTTTGTTAGATGTAAATACAGCAGCAGTCGTGTTACGTGCATATTTGAAATCGGCGATTATAGGCACCTAAGTTGAGCTGCTAAATTAGATAAAAATGGGAGCTTATACAGTATCTGCGTAAATACCGCAGGCGTTCGAGATTTTTGTTACGTTATTATGCCACTAACTTATGACTTGTTTTATTGTGGTTACATTATAAATCAAAACACTGTTAAAAATTGAACAATAGGTAGGTATATACGTCATTAATTCCTGAGGGGAAGGCGGGGAAAACAGAAAAAAAAAAACAGCTTTTTTTAACGTAAACATGCTCATCATCATCATCATCATCATCATCATCATCATCATCATCATCATCAGTTGTTTTAGGTGTCTACTATACGGTCAGAATTATGATGAACACAATTTTGAAAGCATTAAACACACACACACACACACACACACACTGCGCATTAATCCTCAGCCGCCAAACTTCTTCTGGGTTTAATTTCCTCCTCTTCCTTTCTGGCCGCGGACTGACAGGAAGCTAGAGTTTATTTTCCCGCCTAAACGTCTCTCGCGCCGACAGACGCACTGAAGCTTTATTCCGCATTCTGTCGACAATACAGAGGAAAAAGAAGAACTTCACTCCGGTCAGACTGACCGCAGGTTGAAAATAGAGCGCGCACACCTATTTTAGCTCCAGCGGCGGAAATGAGTCACATGACAATCTGAAGACGCACGGCCTCGCGTGATGCTGAGCTGTGATAATGTCGTACTTGTGTAACGACTGTTTAGACACGATATTATCTATGATTTGACATTATTACGGTAGCCATTATATTTTATTACTGTATTTAATATGTATCATTTGTTTTGTAAAAAAAAAAAAAGTATGTATGTATTCATACAATTTAGAAATCTTTAAGTGCGAAAAACAAACCTGCATGTTTCATTGTTTTTACAAAATAAATACTCATATACAGTATTTGCATACCAATAAAAATAAAATCAAGAGATTCCCTCTGGGGATAAATAAAGTAATATAGACATTTTAGATTTCATAGATATATATTTAATATGTTTCATACATAAATTATATTTAAAATTTTTTTATATATAAATTAAATAACATATTTACGTGTATATAAAAAGTGTATATACGTATGTGTGTATGTGTGTGTTTGTAAACAAAATATACCATCTGTTTATCATAAAAAAATAGCATATTGGAAGAGGGTGTGTTATACGCATACATACGTGTATATATACACACAGTATAATTACACACACTTATGTACATACGTGTATAGACACACACACACACATACATATACGTATATATAATAATATAGTATAATAGTGTGTATTTGTGCACGTGCGGCCAGTGGTTTTCATGTACACAGTGGAGGAGGGGAACGGATTGTGAAAAGCAAACGAACACGTGAAGTTCATAAGTAATTTATGCAAAGGTGCCGCATCATCATCATCTCAGCGTGAGGCTAGAAATAAAGGCTCCTGTGTGTGAGCAGGACTTCACGCCGGGCCGAGGGGAAGAACACCGGACCCTCAGCAGGTCTGACACCAACACGACTCCAGATTCACCACCAGCAAAACCACCAGAGTTTTCACGGTGTGTGTGAGCGGATCACAACCGTGTGTGTGTGCGTGTGTGTGTGTGTGTGAGATTTGTGCTCGTCAACCTAACAAACCTCAGATTTTGTGGTCGTCAACCTACTTTATTTCTTTCTTGTGTTATATGTTCTTGTTTTGGTTTGACTTTGTTTACATTCTTTACATTTTACAATGTAGTATTCCACTTCACATTTATCTAATACATATTTAATCTTTTCACAGTGTTACCAAAAGCTAAATACAGGCGGTTCTATTCTATTCCATTCCATTCTATTCTATTCTATTGTAGTCTAGTCCATTCTAGTATATTCTATTGTAGTCTAGTATATTCTATTCTATTGTAGTCTAGTCTAATATAGTACATTAAATTCTATTGTAATCTAGTCTAATCTAGTAGATTCAATTCTATTGTAGTGCTGTCTATTCTGGCATATTCTATTATATTGTGGTCTAGTCTATTCTAGAATATTCTATTCTATTGTGGTCTAGTTTATTCTAGAATATTCTATTCTATTGTGGTCTAGTTTATTCTAGAATATTCTATTCTATTGTGGTCTAGTTTATTCTAGAATATTCTATTGTGGTCTATTCTATTGTAATCTATTCCATTGTAGTATAGTCTATTCTATTGTAATCTATTCCATTGTAGTCTAGTCTATTCTAATATATTCTATTATATTGTGGTCTAATCTATTCTAGAACATTATATTCTATTGTAGTCCAGCCTATTCTAGTACATTCTATTCTATTCTGTTCAAGAACATTCTAGTCTATTGTGGTGTAGTCTGTTCTAGAACATTCTATTATATTCTGTTCAAGAACATTCTATTCTATTGTAATCTGATCGATTGTAGTTTAGTCCAGTCCATTCTCTCATACCCTACTCTACCCTACCCTACCCTACCCTACTCACGGAGAGAAAAGGTGGTGGTAAAAGGAATTGCAGTAGAGTCTTACCATTGGTGGGCAGGTAGGTGAAGCGCTGGTACTGGCTTCTCTTCCGCTTGCCATTGCACACGTAGAAATTCACTTGCACCGGGTTTGAGATCCCCTGGTTCCGGTACGGTGGAACTTCCACCAGTAAAGCCACCTGAAGCAAAACATACCAGTCAGAGTCAAGTTTCGCCATTTAGGTTCAACCTCAATTTCTTTTATAAAGCACCATTCACAGTCAGATCAAGACAAAACACAAATGTGAGCCATGAGGAAAAAAAAAACTATTAGCACATTAGTATTCGCAGTCGCACAACGTAACAAATTGTAACAAAACACTTAAACGTCTTGAAGGTACTTCAAATCGCATTTTTCAAGATAAAACACACAAAAAAAGTCCATTTCGGTATTATACATCAATTGAAAGCTTGTAGTACCTGTGTTTTTAGATTACACTCTTAATAAAAACAGAACATTGTGGAAAAAATAAATAAATAAAAACATCAATAAGAAACAAAAGTGTGAAGCGAAAAACAACTAACGCAAATTTAAAATTAAACGCATGCGTTAACGCGTTAACTTTGACATCCCTCGTTATAATAAAGTTGCAAGTAGAGTGATTGAAGTGTCCCAAAGTGATTAAAGTGACCAAACGTTTTAAAGTGACCAAGTACAAAAGTGTAAAAGTAATCTCTTTTCTCTGTAAACCGTTCCGTTGTTGATATGCCATTTCGGAGGAATAAAAAACATCTGACGTGTGTGTGTGGACCAGTCTGGCGCGCGTCCGGTGATTCTGGACGGTTTTGGGCGAGAAAGCAGATGGTTTTATTTTGAAGGAGGGGAGGAGCGGGGGACTCCATCCAGACGTTTATTTCCCCAGCCGTTCTTCTCGCGCTCTCCAGACATCACTGAACTTTTGACCGCCGCGTGCGAAAGGTGTCAGCGCCGCCCTCAGATGAACCTCGTGATGGATGGAGGCGCTGTACGGTAGCCAGAGAGGAAGTCATCCGTCTTCCTGCAGGTCTCGGAGCCATGTGCAGGTGAGATCCACCACTGTTTACATTAGTGCTGAGGGAAGCCAGGAGGTGTTGGAGCTTCATCCGTTAGTCTGAGGAACACCATCTCACCATCCACAGCTTCCAGGCCGAGCGTTAATGGAGCCATCGTGGTAACACCCTCAAGCCAACGGGGCGCTCGAGCGCGCCAACCACTACGTAATGCAGGTCTCTTATCTGCAGAGGTCGTCTGAGGTCAATTAGGAGAGATAAGCTAGTTTGTGCGAAGGTGCGTCTCCCACTGGGATTAATAAAGTCTGGGCTGTTTCATCAGTCTGTATATCTGTCCATCCATCCACCCACTCTCGGCCGGTCTGCATTTACAATCTTCTATTCACAATCTTTTATTAAAAGCGACGTGGAAAACCTGTCGGTCTGTCCGTCCGTCGATCTATTCGGTAGCGTCACAATCCATTCATTACTGAAGATAAAATGCAAAATGTGCTTGTGACGTGCATTTGTGGAAAAAAAAAAAGTGAGGTCATGTGATTTTCTGTTTAAAGTTTTGGGCAGAGTTAAATGGCAAATCTAAAAAATGTGCTTGATTTACGAATACTATTTCAGTATGTGAATGTGTCGCTCTGATTGGTCGGCCAACAACCCAGTGTTCCCCCCTTTAGGCCCCCATTGGCTGGCATTGGCTAAGCTCCTCATGGCCCAGAAATGGACAAGTGGTTGAAAAAGAATTGTATTACAAAATTTCCGATAAAAGTTTTGATAAACATTTCTGATCAACTTTTCAAATTGGTTTAAATGTACAAGTTCACACGTCGGATCTCTTGACCGAGAACGAAAGCGCAACATTTCACATGATAATCTCCCTGGGAATCGTAAACTTAGTAAAAAAGACTTCATACTTTCAACAATTATTAAAAAAAGTATACATGTGTATATATAAATATATTATAAAATAATTTTTTTAACATAAATTACACTCTATGAATCATACATTTAAATATAAATATACATTTAAATATAATGCTTTGCTTAATTTTTTATATAAATGAAATGTATACAAGCTTTTTTAAGTGAAATACAATGAAAACAAAATATGATGTGAAAAACAACTGCGTGTAATTGTTTTTTTTTTTTTTTACAGTTTTTACACTAAGAAAAATGGCTGTTTGTCCACTAAAGTGCATTTGATAAACCTTTCTATTCGACTTTTCAAATTGGTTGAAATGTAAAAGTTCACACGTCGGACTCAAAACCTTGATCGCGACAAAGCACGAAAGCGCAAAATTTCACTTTCATCCACCTGGGAATCGTTCGGTTTAATTTAGGTCTCGTGACTTCATCGCTTTCCGAGTCATGACAAGACAAACAAAGCGAAAGCCTTCGGAAGTCCCACACAAACACAGTAGCCAATCGAGTCGCACGGTTCAGACGGCACGAGAAAACGGTGGCGTTAAAGAAACACACACGCGGCAAAGGCAGTGAGAAGCAGAAATCAAAGGCGCCCTTGTAAAAAAAAAAAAAAAAAATGTCCGCCACATGAATACTCCATTGAAACAGATGGTCCCCATCCACTGGCCGAGGATGGAGAGCGGGCGTGGCGGCTCGTAAAGCTACGGAGCGCGAGACAAAGAGCAGCTTTCAGGCTGTAAGAAACAAACACGGATTCTTCTTAAGAAAATGCGACGGCGTTTTTATCACGGCCGCGTGAGCGAGACACAAGCTAATAAAGCGCCGCGGGAATGTCCGCGAGATACGCGTCCCGAAGCCAATTAAACGCTCACAACGCGCGGCACTACCGTTCAAACGCTGGGGGTTTACAAAACCGCTCAATACTGTTGAGAAACGCCAAGATTCAAAGGCTCGGTCGCGCGCCTCGTGGAAACAAACGTGTGAAGAGAGAGGCCGATTCCAAAAGCCTGATGGTTGCGAAAGAGTGTGTGTGACAGAGAGAGGGAGAGAGAGAGTGTGTGTGATAGAAAGAGTGTGTGAGTTAGCGTTTAAGAGAGTGTGAGTGGGTGTTTGTGTGTGCACTTGTTAAAAAGTGTGTAAATTGTGAGTAAATTGTGTGTTTGTGTGTGTGAGAGACAGTGTTGGGTGTAACGCGTTACAAAGTAACGCATTACTGTAATTAAATTACTTTTTCACTGAAAAAGTAAAGTAACGAATTACTGTTCATTTTTAAGTAATTTAATTACAGTTACTTTCAATGTACTTGCGTTACAATATAAAATAATTAAATTCGCTGAATCTCATTGTTTTTTTTTTTTTAATTTATCTTCGTTT
>MU204349.1:1280438-1294011 GCA_017309775.1 Paedocypris sp. Pulau Singkep | reverse complement strand
GACTGTCCCACGGAACCTCAGACTGTCCCACGTAACTTCAAACTGTCCCACGGAACCTCAGACTGTCCCACGGAACGTCAGACTGTCCCACGGAACCTCCGACTGTCCCACGGAACGTCAGACTGTCCCACGGAACCTCAGACTGTCCCACGGAACCTCAGACTGTCCCACGTAACTTCAAACTGTCCCACGGAACCTCCGACTGTCCCACGGAACGTCAGACTGTCCCACGGAACGTCAGACTGTCCCACGGAACGTCAGACTGTCCAACGGAACCTCCGACTGTCCCACGGAACCCCCGACTGTCCCACGTAACCTCAGACTGTCCAGCAAAACCACTGACGGTCCCACTGAACCTCAGACTGTCCTACACAACCTCAGACTGTTCTACTACACTTCAAACGGTCCTACAGAACTTCCAACAGAACTTCAGGCGGACAGACAGTGGTCCCATGAGGATAAATGATCAATGTTGGCGTGTGGTGTCACAGGTTACTGCGTCACTGGGTTATTGGGTAAAAGACGTGTATTCTTCCACACTTCTATTCCGGTCAACGCTCCACATGCTTCTAGTATTTCCCAAAGCTCTGACATCTTAATAATCTACGGTTAGAAGAGGAGACGACTACAGAAGACACATGAGCTGAATGAGCGTCGCTCCCGGCCAAGTCCAGGAAGCCTGCTGAGGAATTCCCTGCAAATGAACCGTGGCCTCAGCGCTCCCACTGCCAAACGGCCGGAGGGGCTCGGAACAGTCGGGAATGCTGACGTTCTCCATAAACAATGGAGTCTGCTCTGTCTTTCATCTCCTCACGGAGCCTGGAGTAAACACCCGTCCTTCTCCTTTCTCCTCACTAAAATAGCATCGCTCATAGAAGCAAACCGTACCGCGTGCTAGAAACATCTCACACGTCATCAAGCGTTTGTCTGAGGAACACAGAAGGCGGAGAGTTTGGCTTCACGGCCTTAAACTGACCCAACGTGCAGAAACGGAGGTGAAAATGTCCACCGTAAATGCCACAGCGTCACAAATCAATCGGCTTGAGCACTGATTTTCATCCAGCCATTTTTCCAAACCACTTTTCCATTTCTGGGTCACGGGGAGGTGGATCCCAGCAACTCAAGATGGGACACACCCCCTGGATTAGAGGCCGACCAATCACAGAGCAGGTCACACTCATTCACACTTTTCCAGATGGCATGTTTCTGGAGTGTGGGAGGAAACTGGAGACCCGGATGTGGAGAAGACGCCGGACCTCGAACTCCACCTTCTCGCCGAGACCGAAAGAATGAAAGAATGAAACGGTAGAGACGTGCCACACAAACCGCCACACGCTGAACGCATTAGGACGATGACAGTTGGGAGTTAAAAAGGCCGATCTCAGAAACATCTAGAACACCACGAACCGCTCCGGGAGTCAGGACATTAAACTCAGATCTTCCATCATCAGGTCACCCACTGTCAAAACAGAGAGAACGTGGCAGCGCTGCGCACACGCCGTAAAATTTAACTCCCGTGATTTAGCAGCAGTAACACGCCAGTGAACGTGATTTTATTCCTTACAAACTACTAAAAGGATTATTTATTCCTCCAGCCATCAATCCATCCAGCTTTAGGCTTGTACCTAAAGACAGAGAGAGGGAAACGTAGACGGAGAGAGGGAGAAGAGAATGTGAGGGAGGAGGGTCAAAAGGAGGAGAGCAAAAGAGAGGGAGGTGAAGAGAGAGAGAGAGGGAGAAATAAAAGGATACAACAGGGTAAACTGATACGAGAGGGGAAAAGTGGGTGAAAGTGAATGAGGTGTGTGTGTGTGTGTGAAAGAGAAAGAATGAGTGAGAGAGAGAAAGAAAGAGAAAGGGGGAGAGAGTGAGAAAGAGAGACAGGAGAGAGAAACACAAAGACAGAGAGAGAGAGAGAGAGAGAGAGAGAGAGAGAGAGAGAGAGAGAGAGAGAGAGAGAGAGAGAAACAGAGACGATGAGAGAGACAGAAAGACAGAGAGAAAGAAAGAGAATGGGAGAGAGAGTGAGAAAGAGAGGGAGTGAGAGAGACGGGAGAGAGAAACACAAAGACAGAGAGAGAGAGAGAAACAGAGACAATGAGAGAGACAAAGAAAGAGAGAAAGAGACAATTGTGTATGTGTGAGAGCAAGAAATAGAAACAGAGAGAACCGAAGAAATAACAGAAAATCAAGCAAAATAGATAGAGATAGATGGAAAAGTGGGTGAAAGTGAATGAGATAAGTGTGTGTGTGTGTGTGTGTGTGTGTGTGTGTGTGTGTGTGTGTGTGGGAAAGAGTAGTGAGCTTTGTTATATATTTTCAGTCCTGACATTGACATTGACCTAAAGAGAAGAAAGATGAGTATAAGGAAGCGAGTGTGAAGTGAAAAGCAGGAAATGGAGAGAGAGAAAGAGTCAGCGAGGGAAGATGTGAGAGATACGCGAGAGAGAAAAAACGGCGAGTGATGATGATGATGATGATGCCTTCACATTTCTGTTCTTGTCAGAGCGGATGACGAGTCGTCGGGGTAAATAAAGGCCGTACCGCTAAGCCGCGACGCGCGTAAACTTTGATTGTTTTCGAGTCTGAGGTTTGGCTAAAGTTAGCGCCGCTGACTCACACACTGGGCGTGGCCGCTGCATCTGGTGGGCGGGGTTCATCAGCGATAGTGACGGACACAGATTGACGTGTTTTGTTTGAGTTGCTGTTGCTGTTGGAGACGAGACTCGATCTGATGAAGACGCGCGTAATAAGCTTAGAACGACTTAGCGCCTAAGAACTAGCCACACTGAGGGTCTCTCTCTCTCTCTCTCTCTCGCTGTCTGTCTATCTCTCTCTCTCTCTCTCTCTCTCTTTCCGTCTGTCTCTCTCTCATCTAGTTCCAACTTTGTCGTTTACTCACTCTGCCTCTTGTTTAATTGCCTCTTACTTTCCCTTGCTTCCCTTTTCCTTTCACTCTCTCCTCCCTCATTTTCTTTTTTTATTCTCTCTCTCAGTCTCTCTCTCTCTCTCTCTCTCTCATCTAGTTCCAACTTTGTCGTTTACTCACTCTGCCTCTTGTTTTTTTGCCTTGCTTCCCTTTTCCTTTCTCCTCCCTCCCTTTTCTTTTTTCAATCTCTCTGTCTCCCCCTCTCTTTTAACTTCCATCCTCCAACTATCCCTCACGTTCTCCTGATCACTCTGTTTATCTCTCTCACTTAACTTACTCTCACTTTGATTTGATGTTTTCTCTCTCTTTCCAACACTACGTCTCTCCTTCTCTCTCGCCTTGTCCTTCTGCATCTCTCCATCTCTCTCTCATTCTCTCTTGCCTTGTCTTTCTCCATCTCGCCATCTCTCTCTCACCCTGTCCTTCATCTCTCTCTCTCTCACCTTGTCTTTCTCAATCTCGTCATCTCTCTCTCATTCTCTCTTGTTTTGTCCTTCTTTTCTTCTTCATCTCTCTCTCTCTTTCTGCTCTCTCCTTACCATCTCACTTTCTCAGTTTCTTCATCTCCTACATCTAATTCTTGCTCACTCCATTATTCTCTCTCAGAATTAACATTTTCTAACTCTCTCTTTCACTTAAAGTTGTGTCTTCTATCTCCTTTCCCCCTCTGTATTTCAATATAAACATTCATCTAAATCCCCCTTTTCTCCTCTTTTTACTGCCATCTCTCATAAGTCACTCAGTCATCTCTCTCTTTCAATCTCCGCCTTATCATCTCCCTCTCTCTTTCTCTCCTCCGGATGTCCCCCTTTCCATTATTCTCTCTCTTTTCTACTGTAAATTTCTTGCAGATGTACATTTTCATCATTATCTTTCCCTTCAATATGTCAATTTTTTTTTTTGACCGAGCAACTGTAACTGGAAAAGGGGATGAAAAGCACTTTCTGAATCTAGACTCTCCTTCACCCTCTGTTTCTCCAGAAATTCCCGCTCCCATCTCCCTCCATCTCTTCTCTCTGTATTTCCCTCTACTATCACTTTCTCTTCTAACTCCCGTCTAAGCTGAAACATCAAAACATCACACGTGCTTCAACTGTCGGCAAAAAGCGTCTACCAGCGAAACCCGCAGTGGGCGTCGACCTGAGAGCGCCGCGTTTATCCAGCTGGAGCGCGTGAAGCGTGATAGAAAGGTCCGCTATCTGTGCCGAGCTTCACGAGGATGTGAGGTAATCCAAGAAGCGGCTTCCTGCTGGACCAGCTGAATCCGCGTGATAGAGCCGGAGCTCCAGGAAACACGGACGCGCCGCTCGCCTCATTAAGAGCCCCGAGTCCCTCACGTCCTAACGGTTCTAATCAGCAGAAGACTAGAACAACACACCCGCGGTCACAAGCACAATCCCGCCGGGCGCTTGTTCTCTCGTAATCTTGGCGATGACTAGCAACACGACCGGTTCGTTACTTCGTTAGAGTTAAAAAGTACTTCTGTGAAAGTAAAAGTAAAACGCCCAATATTCTACTGAAGTAAAAGTAGCGTTACCAATAAAACTGTGAAAAGCGTCTTACAAATGCTCAGAACGTGAGCTTGAGCTTCACACACGGTCACTGCGCCTCACACGTGTCCCGACTGGGACGATACGTTCAACATTCGTTTGCCGTTTTACCCGCATTTTCGCGTCTGTTCTAACAGTGTTGGTGTGTGTGCGCAATCCATACATAAAATAATCGAATCCATAAAGCCGCCTCTCCTCTCCTCTCCGTCATTATTTAGCCAACAAAGTGCGATGCGCAGGCGTGATGGGCCGCACGCAAACCAATAGGGTGTCGGGATGATACGTGTTTATACGTCTCATCCAACCACAATCATTTATCGGTGTGATTTGTCCGGATGTTTTTTTATATCGATTCAACGCGGAAAAAAAACTAACCGGTAACGCGGCTGGTTTTGAAGAAGTAACGAATAGAAAGTACCGATATTTGCTTAAAAAAATAAGAAGTAGAAAGTAAGCGGAAAAATAAATACTCTAGAAAAGTAAAAGTAAGCCACATTTCTACTTTAGTTAGGTAACGAAGTAGTACTACTTGGTTACTTGACACCTCTGAAAACGACTCACAGCAGTTCGCGTCCCCGCAGAGCGAGTCGGCCTGACCGAGAGAAGGTGTCCATCACGCAAAAGTGCTGGAAAATTACGATTTGTTAGGAAAAAAAAAAAACACCCCGGCTTGAAATTTAAAGCACCTTTCAGTTTTTATTACGGCTTCTTCTGGGGTCAACAGAAAGCCAACTCGGCTTTCGGGGTCTTGCGTAATGCTCGGACCACTCTAAACCGCTTTTTAGAGTTTTTAGAGTTTTTTTAGAGTAAAAGTGGGCGGATCGACCCATAATATTGATACTATTGATATTGGGGTTGTATCGAAATTTTTCAATACAGAAGTCAAATTTTTCGAGATTATGTTTTCTTTTTTTTGTTTTTATACTAGTGATAATATTAATTTTGCACGATGTACAATGTCTTTACGCAAATAGAAGCACCCACCTGATTTTTCAGGAACAAATTTTATTTATTTTTTTTGGTTAAATTACGTACATTTTCTCTACAAAATGCTATTTTCTTCTTTGTTTAACAAACCTAACTTGGGACTCATATCACTTCAATGTCGTTTTACCTCATCTAAATTTGTAATCTATTCCAGTGATTGAGCAGCAAAGGATTGTGGGAGATGTAGTTTGCACTTCCTGCTCAATGCGATTAGATTGTGTTTGACTCTGGTGTTCTTCGTTTTGAACCGTTTTCTTTTTGCTTCAAACGTTTGCTTACGGACTCGTTTTCATGTGCTAGCGGCTAGCCAAGAACCGTTAGCGCGCGAATATGGTCCGTCTATTCAAACAAACGATTTAAATATTTAATCACAATCATGTGCACCGCTGCACAAAAGCGACGAGTTTCTGTAGATTTGTGATTGTTCCTGACATGAAATGTGACAAAATGTATTTCCGTGCACTTTTGAAACCGGCGCTTATGAGCACCACATTTACAGCGCCGCCTACTGGAAACGAACGAATCACTCGAAATGATTCGCTCACCCTACTGCTGGAGAATGAAAGATCCGAACCAGAAAGAGTGGAGCTTCCCATCACTAGGGGGAACCCGGGACTGGCTCACGTGGCGTGGAGCGAATCCAGTAGCCCCGCCCCCCCTTAAGAGCAGGATCTACTGCTTTGGCTCTCAACCTCCTGGCAGAGCGGGAGCCACAGGCGTGTCCACAGGAGCTTTACTGCACGGAGGCCCCTGGAAGTGAAGGCCAGGAGCCGGGAGAGACGCCAGCTCTCGTAAGAGTTTCCATCAGTGAGAGAGTGTGAAGAACCACAAACGTGTCGCGCTTAGAAGAACGTGTGTCGGAGCCTCGAGATGGGAGGCGTGAAGAGTAGCAGAGCTCCATACTTGAGTAAAAGTACGGATAGGTGCCGCATAAGCTACTCCACTACATGTAAAAAGTCACCGCTATTAAAACAGACTTGAGTCAAAGTAGCAAAGTATCGAAATTTAAAACGACTTAAGTATTTTACTCGTACTGACTTTTGGCTAAAATAAAACAAAGAAAATATTTTTTGTAATAATAGAAGTATTTATATTTATTTATTATTTGAGTATTTCTGCATAAAACAAAAATGGGTCCTTTTTAAAGATTTCTTTTCACTTCTTTTAAATCGTTTTTATATTATAAATACTGCATTATTATACGATTCAAAGCACAAAAAAATATGAATGTTCAGGAGAAACTTCTTTTAAAAATAATAAAGAAAAAAATCCCCTCCGAGCTAGGTAAATTTTTTGTATAAAATACTCTATATATTGATTTATTTCATCGACTTATTATTCCGCCATCCACTCACGTCGCATCCCCAGCCAAAACCAATATTAAAATCCGTCCATCTGTAGGACACTGCGTCCACAGACGTGTCAAATCGAACCGATGAAGTCATTCACTAACGTTCCAGCTCACTTCACCATGGTTTCCCGACACGTTTAACATCCCGCGACGTGGCGGAACGGCGAGCGAGATCCACTACTCGATTGGACGCTGCGTCACGGCGGCTTACCATCATCCAGGTACATCTGGTCCAGTTCCTGCGGCTCCTGCTTGATGCTGACCCTCACGATGGCGGGAGTCTCCGCCTCCTCCTCCCTCACGGCGGCGTCCTGGGCGTGGCTGGGGGTGAAGGGCAGCTCCGGGGCGGAGTTGGGGGTGGAGGGGTGAGACCCCGGAGATGACGGGTAGCGTCCCGGCGTGGGCTGAATGGCCGAGACGTGGGTGGGACAGTGAGGCGGGGAGAGATCCTGGAGTTTGGGGCTGGTGCTGGGGGAGGAGGAGCCTGAGAGGGAGGTGGGCGTGGCCACCAGCCTCAAGGGCCCGTGTTCCGTGGGCATCAGGGCCGCGGGGCCGTAGTAGGACTTGTGGTGGAGGGCCAGGGCGGCGGGATGGGGCGGGGCACACACCTGGGCGAGGTCGTAGTCGTCACGCGGCTCCGTCTTGATGGTTGGAACTGAGGAGAAAGAGAAGACAGAAATCGCGCGGGACATCAGAGGTTTTTTGGAAGGGAACGTCAATGAGACTCTGTCTGAGGGCCCGACCCAAAACACTTCCAGAAAGAGACGGAAAAAGCCCGATGAGTCACCGCCACGAGTCCAGCGGCTTTCAGGAACAGCGGGTTTGTTCTAGTCGTTTCTCAAGCTCAGCATCCGCTCACCTCACGTCACATTATTTACAAGATTTATGCCAATATAAGCACCGCCCTAATTTTTCAGGCGATTACGTTAATTTTCTCCTAAAAATTACAATATTTTCGCTATTTCACAAACCTAACTGGTGACTCAAATCACTTCAATGTCATTTTACTTTAAATGATTTGACAAATGAGCTATTCTAGCGATCGGAACTGCAGCTCCCACAATCCTTTGCTGCTCATGCGCCCTCTGCACTAAAAGAGCTGGGTTTTTGTTAGATGTAAATACAACAGCAGTCGTGTTTTTCTCTGTGTGAGCAGATGGAGCGATTTGATTGTGTTTGACTCAGGCGTTCTTCGTTTTGAACCGTGTTCAGCCGTTAGCCGTTAGCCGTTAGCGCAGATCTACCGGGTGCAATACGGTCTGTGTCTTCAAATATTAGATTATATATATATATATATATATATTAGATATAGTTTAATCTTCCTTCTCCCTGTGCCATTATGTCCCTGTTAAGTGTCGTGGCGAGTGTCTAGAACCTATATTTAAAGAAATAAGCGTGTATGGTTACGTGCATATTTGAAATCGGCGATTATAGGCACCTAAGTTGAGCTGCTAAATTAGGAAATAATGGGAGCTTATACAGTATCTGCGTAAATACCACAGGGGTTCGAGATTTTTGTTACGTTATTATGCCACTAACTTATGACTTGTTTTATTGTGGTTACATTATAAATCAAAACACTGTTAAAAATTAAACAATAGGTAGGTATATACGTCATTAATTCCTGAGGGGAAGGCGGGGAAAACAGAAAAAAAAAAACAGCTTTTTTTAACGTAAACATGCTCATCATCATCATCATCATCATCATCATCATCATCATCATCAGTTGTTTTTCGTGTCTACTATACGGTCAGAATTATGATGAATACAATTTTGAAAGCATTAAACACACACACACACACACACACACACACTGCGCATTAATCCTCAGCCGCCAAACTTCTTCTGGGTTTAATTTCCTCCTCTTCCTTTCTGGCCGCGGACTGACAGGAAGCTAGAGTTTATTTTCCCGCCTAAACGTCTCTCGCGCCGACAGATGCACTGAAGCTTTATTCCGCATTCTGTCGACAATACTGAGGAAAAAGAAGAACTTCACTCGGGTCAGACTGACCGCAGGTTGAAAATAGAGCGCGCACACCTATTTTAGCTCCAGCGGCGGAAATGAGTCACATGACAATCTAGAGACGCGCGGCCTCGCGTGATGCTGAGCTGTGATAATGTCGTACTTGCATAACGACTGTTTAGACACGATATTATCTATGATTTGACATTATTACGGTGGCCATTATATATTATTACTGTATTTAATATGCATCATTTGTTTTGTAAAAAAAAAAAAAAGTATTTATGTATTCATACAATTGAGAAATCTTTAAGTGCGAAAAACAAACCTGCATGTTTAATTGTTTTTAAAATATAAATACTCATATACAGTATTTGCATACCAATAAAAATAAAATCAAGAGATTCCCTCTGGGGATAAATAAAGTAATATAGACATTTTAGATTTCATAAATATATATATTTGATTTGTATATTTTATATATAAATTATATATTTAAAATATTATATATAAAATATATAACATATTTACGTATATAAAAAAAGTGTATATACGTATGTGTGTATGTGTGTGTTTATAAACAAAATATACCACCTGTTTTTTATAAAAAATAGCATATTGGAAGAGGGTGTGTTATACGCATACATACGTGTATATATACAGTATAATTACACACACACACACACACATTTACGTATAAATAATAATATAATATCGTATAATAGTGTGTATTTGTGCACATGTGGCCAGTGATTTTCATGTACACAGTGGAGAAGGGGAACGGATTGTGAAAAGCAAACGAACACGTGAAGTTCATAAGTAATTTATGCAAAGGTGCCGCATCATCATCATCTCAGCGTGAGGCTAGAAATAAAGAAATCCAGTGTGTGAGCGGGACTTCACGCCGGGCCGAGGTGAAGAACACCGGACCCTCAGCAGGTCTGACACCAACACAACTCCAGGTTCACCACCAGCAAAACCACCAGAGTTTTCACGGTGTGTGTGAGCGGATCACAACCTCATGTGTGTGTGTGTGTGTGTGTGTGTGTGAGAGATTTGTGCTCGTCAACCTAACAAACCTCAGATTTTGTGCTCGTCAACCTACTTTATTTCTTTCTTGTGTTTTACGCTCTTGTTTTGGTTTGACTTTGTTTACATTCTTTACATTTTACAATGTAGTATTCCACTTCACATTTATCTAATACATATTTAATCTTTTCACAGTGTTACCAAAAGCTAAATACAGGCTGTTCTATTCCATTCCATTCCATTCCATTCTATTCTATTCTATTGTAGTCTAGTATATTCTATTCTATTGTAGTCTAGTCTAATATAGTACATTAAATTCTATTGTAATCTAGTCTAATCTAGTAGATTCAATTCTATTGTAGTGCTGTCTATTCTGGCATATTCTATTGTATTGTGGTCTAGTCTATTCTAGAATATTCTATTTGATTGTAATCTATTCCATTGTAGTCTAGGATATTCTATTCTGTTGTGGTCTATAGTTTATTCTAGAATATTCTATTGTGGTCTATTCTATTGTAATCTATTCCATTGAAGTCTAGTCTATTCTAATATATTGTATTATATTGTGGTCTAATCTATTCTAGAACATTCTATTCTATTGTAATCTGATCCACTGTAGTCTAGTCCAGTCCATTCTCTCATTCCATACCCTACCTTACCCTACCCTACCCTACCTTACCCTACCCTACCCTACCTTACCCTACCCTACCCTACCCTACCCTACCCTACCCTACCCTACCCACGGAGAGAAAAGGTGGTGGTAAAAGGAATTGCAGTAGAGTCTTACCATGGGTGGGCAGGTAGGTGAAGCGCTGGTACTGGCTTCTCTTCCGCTTGCCATTGCACACGTAGAAATTCACTTGCACCGGGTTTGAGATCCCCTGGTTCCGGTACGGTGGAACTTCCACCAGTAAAGCCACCTGAAGCGAAACATACCAGTCAGAGTCAAGTTTCGCCATTTAGGTTCAACCTCAATTTCTTTTATAAAGCACCATTCACAGTCAGATCAAGACAAAACACAAATGTGAGCCATAAGGAAAAAAAAACAAAAACTATTAGCACATTAGTATTCGCACAACGTAACAAATTGTAACAAAACACTTAAACGTCTTGAAGGTACTTCCGAGGTCGAATATCGCATTTTTCAAGATAAAACACACAAAAAAGTCAATTTCGGTATTATACATCAATTGAAAGCTTGAAGTACCTGTGTTTTTAGGTTACACTCTTAATAAAAACAGAACATTGTGGAAAAAATAAATAAATAAAAACATCAATAAGAAACAAAAGTGTGAAGCGAAAAACAATTAACGCAAATTTAAAATTAAACGCATGCATTAACGCGTTAACTTTGACATCCCTCATTATAATAAAGTTGCAAGTAGAGTGATCGAAGTGTCCCAAAGTGATTAAAGTGACCAAACGTTTTAAAGTGACCAAGTACAAAAGTGTAAAAGTAATCTCTTTTCTCTGTAAACCGTTCCGTTGTTGATATGCAATTTCGGAGGAATAAAAAACATCTGACGTGTGTGTGTGTGGACCAGTCTGGCGCGCGTCCGGTGATTCTGGACGGTTTTGGGCGAGAAAGCAGATGGTTTTATTTTGAAGGAGGGGAGGAGCGGGGGACTCCATCCAGACGTTTATTTCCCCAGCCGTTCTTCTCGCGCTCTCCAGACATCACTGAACTTTTGACCGCCGCGCGCGAAAGGTGTCAGCGCCGCCCTCAGATGAACCTCCTGATGGATGGAGGCGCTGTACGGTAGCCAGAGAGGAAGTCATCCGTCTTCCTGCAGGTCTCGGAGCCATGTGCAGGTGAGATCCACCACTGTTTACATTAGCGCTGAGGGAAGCCAGGAGGTGTTGGAGCTTCATCCGTTAGTCTGAGGAACACCATCTCACCATCCACAGCCTCCAGGCCGAGCATTAATGGAGCCATCGAGGTAACACCCTCAAGCCAACGGGGCGGTCGAGCGCGCCAACCACTACGTAATGCAGGTCTCTTATCTGCAGAGGTCGTCTGAGGTCAATTAGGAGAGATAAGCTAGTTTGTGCGAAGGTGCGTCTCCCACTGGGATTAATAAAGTCTGGGATGTTTCATCCGTCTGTATATCTGTCCATCCATCCATCCACTCTCGGCCGGTCTGTATTTACAATCTTTTATTCACAATCTTTTATTAAAAGCGACGAGGAAAACCTGTCGGTCCGTCGATCTATTCGGTAGCGTCACAATCCATTCATTACTGAAGATAAAATGCAAAATGTGCTTGTGACGTGCATTTGTGGAAAAAAATGTGAGGTCATGTGATTTTCTGTTTAAAGTTTTGGGCTGAGTTGAATGGCAAATCTAAAAAATGTGCTTGATCTACGAATACTATTTTAGTATGTGAATGTGTCGCTCTGATTGGTCGGCCAACAACCCAGTGTTCCCCCCTTTAGGCCCCCATTGGCTGGCATTGGCTAAGCTCCTCATGGCCCAGAAATGGACAAGTGGTTGAAAAAGAATTGTATTACAAAATTTCCGATAAAAGTTTTGATAAACATTTCTGATCAACTTTTCAAATTGGTTGAAATGTACAAGTTCACACGTCGGATCTCTTGACGGAGAACGAAAGCGCAAAATTTCACATGATAATCTCCCTGGGAATCGTAAACTTAGTAAAAAAGACTTCATACTTTCAACAATTATTAAAAAAAGTATACATGTGTATATATAAATATATTATAAAATAATTTTTTCTAACATAAATGACACTCTTTGAATCACACATTTAAATATAAATATACATTTAAATATAATGCTTTGCTAAATTTTTTATATAAATGAAATGTATACAAGCTTTTTTAAGTGAAATACAATGAAAACAAAACATGATGTGAAAAACAACTGCGTGTAATTGTTTTTGTTTTTTTTTTTTTTTTTACAGTTTTTACACTAAGAAAAATGGCTGTTTGTCCACTAAAGTGCATTTGATAAACCTTTCTATTCGACTTTTCAAATTGGTTGAAATGTAAAAGTTCACACGTCGGACTCAAAACCTTGATCGCGACAAAGCACGAAAGCGCAAAATTTCACTTTCATCCACCTGGGAATCGTTCGGTTTAATTTAGGTCTCGTGACTTCATCGCTTTCCGAGTCATGACAAGACAAACAAAACGAAAGCCTTCGGAAGTCCCACACAAACAAAGTAGCCAATCGAGTCGCACGGTTCAGACGGCACGAGAAAACGGTGGCGTTAAAGAAACACACACGCGGCAAAGGCAGCGAGAAGCAGAAATCAAAGGCGCCCTTGTAAAAAAAAAAAAAAAAAAAAAATGTCCGCCACATGAATACTCCATTGAAACAGATGGTCCCCATCCACTGGCCGAGGATGGAGAGCGGGCGTGGCGGCTCGTAAAGCTACGGAGCGCGAGACAAAGAGCAGCTTTCAGGCTGGAAGAAACAAACACGGATTCTTCTTAAGAAAATGCGACGGCGTTTTTATCACGGCCGCGTGAGCGAGACACAAGCTAATAAAGCGCCGCGGGAATGTCCGCGAGATACGCGTCCCGAAGCCAATTAAACGCTCGCAACGCGCGGCACTTCCGTTCAAACGCTGGTGGTTTACAAAACCGCTCGATACTGTTGAGAAACGCCAGGATTCAAAGGCTCGGTCGCGCGCCTCGTGAAAACAAACGTGTGAAGAGAGAGGCCGATTCCAAAAGCCTGATGGTTGCGAAAGAGTGTGTGTGACAGAGAGAGGGAGAGAGAGTGTGTGTGTGTGTGT
>MU204349.1:1206703-1237991 GCA_017309775.1 Paedocypris sp. Pulau Singkep | reverse complement strand
CACATTCCCTAAGTTGCGCTACGTTTGTGTGCTTTGTCCAATCAGAATCCAGCGGTTAGTGTTGCCACGCCAAACTAATCTGCCCGCGGCATCACTCGAGGTAACAAACTGTGGCGACAAACTTGCAACTTTCTTCTATCTATTTCAACAGGACACATTTTTCCCACAAGAGACACGTTTGAAGTGAAACTCCACTTCTCCACTGGTCTGGTGACACATTAACATGGCTGACCTTGATGCCGGCGTTGCGGAGCAGCTCGAGCGTGGGCCTGACGTCGGCCTGAAGCTTGTCCTCCACCCCGGTGACGCACAGCAGCTCCATCTCTCGCTCCAGACTCTCCAGCACCGCACACACCTTCAGAGCCCGGTCGTGGACGCTCAGCTTGGCCTGGCTGAAGCGACTCTGAGGCGGAGGGAAACACGTGAGCCAACGCTCCTGGTTCGGCTTGGAGAAAACGAGCAAGAGAAGTGGAGAGAGAATGAAGTGATAGACAGGAGGGGATAAAAAAAAAAACACAAAAGATAGATAAAAAGAAAAAGTTTGCACAAATTAAAAGCGAGGGAATAAAACCGAAATAAAGACTTGCACACGAGTCAACCTTTTAGGAAAAAAAGGACAAAAGGGAAATAACCATGAGGAAGAGTGAGGGAGAAAAAATCTGTTGATTTTTGATCAATTGATCAGAAGACAAAAAAGAAAATGCGATAAGACTACAAAAAAAAGAACTAAAAAAAAAGACTAAAAATAATTTAGTTGCTGCTGCCCATCTCTTTCTTCTGATAAGATAGCAATGGAGACAGACAGACAGACGGAGAGCAAGACACAGGGGTGAGAGAGAGTGTGAGGAGAGAGAGAGAGAGAGAGAGAGAGAGAGAGAGAGAGAGAGAGAGAGAGAGAGAGAGAGAGAGAGAGAGAGAGAGAGAGAGAGAGAGAGAGAGAGAGAGAGAGAGAGAGAGAGAGAGAGAGAGAGAGACAGTGATGGTAAAAGTGAGAGAGAGAGAGAGAGAGAGAGAGAGAGAGAGAAAGAAACAACACCTCAAAGTCCTGATACTGCTCTTCGGTCAGAGTTTTCTTGGCCACCACCAGCGTCCTCAGACCTTCACGCGCCATGTTCCCACACTACAACGACAAAAAGCAAACATCGTAAACGAAACCAAACGCGTCGCGAACAAAACCCACAGAAAAGCGAGGCTGTTCTGGACGAGTGGATGGGAAAGGCGCGGCGCTGTGACAGATGTGGGCCAGCGGTGGCGTTGTGATATGATGATCCGGCAGATGCGCTGATTGCTTATTGACCGTCTCTCATCGCCGCGGATTATGACACGTTATCCAGGTCATTCATTAATTAATAAGCCTCGTCTCCGCCGCTCATCGACTACATATTGCCAATACGATTATAATCACCGCGGTGAGAGATGAGAGTGTGACGAGCTGCCGCCCTTCATCTGATCCTGTCTCTCTGTGTGTGTGTGTGTGTGTGTGTGTGTTACCTGTGTGTGTGTGTGTGTCGACATTTATATTCACATCTACACATCAAGCAACAACTTATGCTGCCGTTTAGACAAACGTCAAGGTGACATTACTCTCTGCGAGTCAAACCCACGACCTTGATGTCGCGAACCAGGCTAAAGTGTGAGAGAGAGAGAGACAGAGAGAGAGAGAGACAGAGAGAGAGAGAGACAGAGAGAGAGAGGGAGTGAGAGAGTTAGTTAGAGGGGAGGGGAGGCCGACTGAGCAAATGACAGAGAGAGAGAGAGAGAGAGAGAGAGAGAGAGAGAGAGAGAGAGACTGAGCAAATGACAGAGAGAGAGAGAATGAGAAAGAAAAAAAGAAGAGAAAGAAAGTGACTGAACAAATTACAGAGAGAGTGAGAGAGAAAGAAAGAAAGAAAGAAAGGAGAAAAACAGAAAGTGACTGAGCAAATGACAGAGAGAGAGTGAGAGAGAAAGAAAGAAAGAAGAGAAAGAAAGTGACTGAGCAAATGACATAATGGGGACAAAAAGAAAAAGAGAGACAGAGGCACAGACTCAGAACATAAAAGGTAAAGAGAGAAAAAGAAAGAGACAGCCACAGAGAGAGACGGAGACAGAGAGAGCGACAGAGAGAGAGAAAAAAGAGAAATAAGAAAGGAAAGGAAAAGAAAGGAAAGAAAGAAAGAAAGTGAGGTGATGGCAATTTGGCCACTAGGGACCATACTGAATTTGAAATAGACAGACTAAGGGGGGGAGAGAGAGAGAGAGAGAGAAAGAGACTAAAGAGAGTGAGAGAATTGTGAGACCAAATGATGAATTAAAAATAACTACAAAAATGAATACAAAAAAAAAAAATTGATTTAGCAAACAAAAGTGCATTGTGACAAAACAATGTAAATACCATCTTGTAGCAAAAAAGATGAAAAAAAAAAAAAAAAAAAACGCAAACACCTCAGACAAAATATAATGTGGTGCAAAACTCTCAATCATTCGAAAACATCGAAAATCCCTGAATAACGCAAATGGCATTTAAATAACTCGCATAGAGTGGGAGGATATCTGTGGAACGACTGGTCTGGACACCTGAGGATAAAAGGTCTCGTTAAACATGTAAATGAGAGGCGTGTCCTCACCTCCTCCTCCAGCCAATCATTGTACTGCACAATACTGGCCATGGCCACGTCGGCTCCTTTCATGTAGAAGGTGATGTCGCCCGAGGCCTCCTCCTGGAACACACACAACAGCTCCAAGTGAAGGTATAAAGCCTGCCAACGCATCTCCCACCTCAGTGGATAGTCAGATAGAGGGAGGGATGGATGAATGGATGGATAGATAGTTAGTCAGATGGATGGATGGATAGATGGATAGTTAGTCAGATAGATGGAGAGATGGATGGATAGATTGATAGACGGATGGATAGATAGTTAGTTAGTTAGTCAGATAGATGGATGAATAGATAGATGGATAGATTGATAGATGGATGGATGGATAGATGGATGGATAGATGGATGGATAGATGGATGGATAGATGGATGGATGGCTAGTTAGTCAGATAGATGGATGGATGGATAGATAGATAGTTAGTCAAATAGATGGACAGATAGTTAGTCAGACGGATGGATGGATGGATAGATAGATAGATAGATAGATAGAGACTATATTAATCCCACTAAGGGACATTTTTGTTTTTTCAGCAAAAAACAGAAACGAAATGGACAATTTAAATGACAGCAGTGAAGGATAAAAATGCAAACCGCAAAGAGAACAAAAGAAAGAAACGACAATCAATAGGTTGTGCAAAAAAACCTAGTTTTTTTGCACTTTGCCGAGTTGCAAAGCTCAACAAGAAAAAGAGGTGAAAAGGCGGAGTCAGACCAAGCTCAATTTTGCATATATTAACATACATATATAAATAAAAATTATAAAAAAAAATAAAATAAACAACGGCATGAAATGTACGAAACAAAAATATGCGACAGTGGTAAAAAAAAAAAAAACCTCTCTAACGAGTAAACAATGGCTCACTGGTGCCAGTCTCGTCTGGCACTCTAACACTACACAATCAGTGCGTTGTTCTGTGGCGTTTTAATGATGGTTCCGGAAGAAGGTTCTCTCCTGGGTGTGGAGACGTACCCGCACGATGATGCCCATGCGCTTGCTCTCGGAGGTGAAGGGGAAGACCTGCAGGATGTGGTGGGTCAGGATGTGTCCGGCGGGGCTCTTCAGCTGCAGGGACGTCAGGTCACGCTTCACCAGGGTCAGGCCCACACTCTCCGTCCACTGCACCAGAGCCACCTGACCGACACACAATAAACACTGATGAGGAGAGAGAGAGAGAGAGAGAGAGAGAGAGAGAGAGAGAGAGAGAGAGAGAGAGAGAGAGAGAGAGAGAGAGAGAGAGAGAGAGAGAGAGAGAGAGAGAGAGAGAGAGAGAGAGAGAGAGAGAGAGAGAGAGAGAGAGAGAGAGAGAGAGAGAGAGAGAGAGAGAGAGAGAGAGAGAGAGATGATTAGAGAGGGGGAAAGAGAGATATAGTTGAAGAGGGATATAGAAAGAGAGAAAGTTAGAGAGGGGGGGAAAGATAGAGAGAGAGAGCGAGCGAGAGAGAGGGAGGGAGGGATAGTTAAAGAGAGATATTAGAGTGTGAGATAGAGAGAGGAATAGGGAAAGAGAAAAAGATAGAGAGAGAGAGAAAGAGAGAGAGGAGGGGGACAAGAGAAAAAGATATAGGGAGAAAGAGAGATAGAGAGACGGTTAGAGGGGGAGAGAGAGAAAGAGAGATAGTAAGATTGATATTTAGAGATTAATTTACAGACATATTTAAGATAGATAACAAGAATATTGCTAAATTACAGCCTTAATTACAATTTCCAACGACTTAACACTCACAAACTTTGCAACATGTTCCAAATCTAAAAAAAAAAAACAAAAAACAAAAAACAAAAAAAAAAAAAAAAAAAAAAAAAAAAAAAAATAAAAAAAAAAAAAAAAAAAAAAAAAAAAAAAAAAAAAAAAAAAAAAAAAAAAAAAAAAAAAAAAAAAAAAAAAAAAAAAAAAAAAAAAAACAGGAAAATTTTAAACTCAATTATCTACGAAAATTAATCTGCGAATTTCAGATTTAATTCAGACACGGATCGAAAACGATAAATTATGCTTAAAAAAAACCCAACTCGATTCAAGAAGCAAAAGAAGAACGCGAAAAGAAGCTGTGCTGATGTTCTCTTCACCAGCTGAGCTCTGCTGGGACTTGAAGATCTTTAGGTTCTTCTGGTTGGAGAAGATCCAGACCTCTGATTCCAGAAGCTCTAGACCTGAAGCTCTAGCTCTATATGACCAAGCAGCCTGACATTACTAAGTGACGGCCCGGAGCGAAGGATGTGGAGGAGAAGAATAACTCAGGTGAGGAGGAAAAGCCCGGAGGAACTGCTTTACCACACGGCTTTAATACACAGCATCCATCATTTCAGCAGCGCAGGATACGGAGGCGGAGTCACAAAGCAAGTGGGAGGAGCTGAGCCGCACCACGTGGCAGCGATTTGATAAAGACACCAGATGGAACAGGAAACAGGAGACGCTGTCATAAGGTGAAAGCATTTCATCTGAGAGGAAGACGGAATGAAGAGGATCTCTAGAAGCCATCGCTTCCACATTAACTGCAGATTCAGATTTACACGATTATTTATTTCGCTCGTGTTACAAATGCATTGAGTTGCAATTGATTGCTTTAGATGATGTAAAATCAGAGGTGTAAAGTACTTGAGTACACTTTAGGAATTTTTGTAAATATTTTGTACTTTGTATTTTTGGCTACTTTGTACTTGTACTGAGAACCAAAAATAGACATAATATATATATAATTTTTTACCCAAATTGAAATACACAAATAATAATAATAAAAAAATTAAGATATTTTGCTTAACCAACACACATTAGATATTCAACAAATTTGATACACAATTTTGTACCTAAACGATGATCAAAAAGAACAATTTAGGTTAAAAAAACTGAAATAATGTGTCAAATATTAAAGAAAATTTGATATTAAAATATACTGAAATAAAACAGATGACAAAATAATAAAAAAAAACATAATAAAACACAAAATATTAATTTCGCAAAAAAAAAAAAAAATACCATCTACTTTGATTGAAGTCTAGACATCCAAATTTCAAAATAAATAAATTCGTTTTTTTTTTTTTTTCAATTTATTCATTCGTTTTGTTTGTCGGCCACAAACTCATCAGCATGAAACCCATTTCTCCAGCAATCGAAAAGGCCGTAAATCTCTCATTCAGGCTGCCCATCTTATCCGCCACTACTTCAGTTTAATAGGCAGAGGTGAAAGGTCAATGCTATGTTTTCTTTTAAAAAGCAAAGGTCCGCGATCCAAAACCATCAGCGATCTTCTCTCACCCTCCATAAGTGAAACTTCATTATCGGACACTACCAACCGTCACGCTCGTGAGAGTGTCCGATCATTAGAGGTCACCACGAACCCCTGACCCTTGACACCCAGAGGTCAAAGGTCACCGGCGACTGAAAAGACTCCCGGGTTTTGCTCGAGCCTTGAACTCGTCTCTTCCGGAATATTCTGGAGAGGAAGGCTGAAGGTCTCAGACGCAGGCGCTGATGGGAATGACACGCGGAGAAAGACTAGTGTTAACTGCTGCTCTCTCGGAGAAAATTAAATATTGATCAATCCTGGAGTGAAGACGTCGGAGAGATAAGAGCCGGGCATTAAAGAAAATAAATAAGTAGACACATCAAGGGAGAAGAGAGGACAGGCAATTCCACTAAAGAGGGAGATGGACAGATTTCTTTTTCCTTTTATCACTCTCAAACGATATCTGCGTCTACAGGAGGACTGATAAAAGAAGACGAAGAAGAAACGTACAGGCGGCGGGAAAATCTCATATTGCGGAACAAGTGCCGTTATTCCTTTATGAAGAGAGACAAACAAAGCTTTATGGGTGATTGCGCGTCGATGGGAAGGCGCAAGCCGGATTGAAAAGGGATCATTGACTCGCTCGTGATCTTTAAAACCTACAATTTTCTTATTAAACGGACCATAAAATGACGAGTCGGATTCTTCATTCCATAAAGACGAACGGCGGGTGAAAAAAAACCTGTATAGTAAAACAGATAGAAATACACATTTATTTGATATATAACCATATATAATGTATTCAGATTAAAATATAGAAAAGAGACTCGCGTTAACATTGAGAAATCAAGGTTGTCTGTCCTGATGTTTTTTTTTCCGTTAATGATGATGGAAATGCTACATTTTTTATTTAATTCAATTAATTTATTTAAATTTCATTTCAATATATCAAATATCGACATCAAACTGATTTTGCTTTATTCTAACAGCTAAACAGAGACAAGATCTCATTATATTTGTGCATTCATCGAACCACGAAATAACCAACGTTATTCCCAACGTAAATTCCCACGTTTAATTACAAACGCGCATTCACATTTAACATTGATGCTTTATTCCCCTCTGAAAACACACTTCCTGTCTACAGAATTAAGCTAACGTGCAAAAACAATCAAGGTTTCGGCCTGACTGATGGAAAAAAAGTGTTTCCTATGGAAAAAAAATTAGCACCAAAAATATCAAATGAGAATTTGAAATGTAATAAACAAACAAAAATACTTCACATTTGTTTGTTTTTTTTATTTTTCACTTGCAACCTACACATTTTCGTTTTTAAAGTTTTCAATTCACTTCAGATTTTTTCGTTCGTTTCGTTTTCTTTTATAAGGGGGCGGCCCTTACTCTGATTGGTTGGTGAGAACGTGATTGGCAGCTGCTTGACCAGGAAATGTGGGACGAGATCAGCGAGAGTATGCTTCGTCAATCACTGCTTTTTAAATATTAATAAACAAAAAAACATAACCAATTCTTATGCCTGAACAAATCGTGGCAAATGACATGGAATTTGTGAAAAATAAAAAGATTAAATAAAAAAAAAAAAAAGAATTTAAATGACGTTCAGATAAATAAAAAAATAAATTAATTAAATTTAAAAAATGTATTTAAATGACGTTGAGATTTTTTCGTTAGTTTCATTTGTTTTTCTTTGGCACTAGCTTCACATGAGGGGGCGGTCCTTACTCTGATTGGCTGATTGGCTCAGCAGCCAATCAGAGAAAGGGCCGCCCACGTGATGCCAGAGGTCCAAACGAAAAAAAAAAAAAAAAACAATTCAACAAACGAAAAAAGCTGAGGCAGAAGAAAAAAAAAAAGTTTCAAAAAAAAAAAAGGCGAAGACATTATAACATGATACATTGACAATATAAACCGTACGGTGTGCTCGGACATCATCATCCGTACTTGAAAATGCACAGAAAGAAGGCGGAGCATCTCTCCATCCTCTCGCTTGAAGAGCGCCGTGACATACGTGCGGTTTGCGCTGTTTATTCAGAGCTTGAAAATATTGTTGCTCTACACGGGATCTATAAATATCTATGATCTCTCAACACAAATGATGAGGCGTGTGACCTGCCCCCCCCCCCCCTCGCCGCTGATATTTATTGAGCCCGTCTCAGATTTCTCTACTCACACACAGTCTATATTACCATCCAATAAGGCTGTAAATTCAAGGCTAAAGTGGGGGAGTCATAAATACTAAAGCAGCGCTATATAGGGTTTCACCGCTGGAGGAATACGCAGACCACTGGCAATGCAATCCGTCTAATTTAATAAAGAAAAATCTGAGAGAATAAATCCACCCGAGTTTTATGTCTGAACCAATCGTGTGGAAAATGGCATGAAATTAGTAAGAAAGAAAAACACTGAATTATAGATTAACAAATTCAATTGGAAAAATGTGTTTAAATAAAATATTTCAATAAAATAAAATGTAAAAAATATTGATATATAAAAAAAAACATTATAATATTAAATAAAGGTATTATAATTATCTAACGTAATATTTCAAATAAAAAATATTTAAAAAATGAAAAAAAAAAAAGAAAAAATATTATAATTTTAAATGTTATTTTAAACATATCACCAGAAGATACAGTGTGTAATAAAGGAAGGGGTTAAAATTTCAATCACAAACATTTACCACGCCACATTCAAGCAACCCAGCAGACAAACCTTCTCTTAGAAATTTGAGCAAACAAGTTACTGTTCTCTCTCCTAGACCACCAAAACTAGTATTTTATAAAAATCGGAAAAAATTAATCAAAATTAGGAGCGGCTCCCCTAGTGGTCACTGCTGTGGAAAAGCAATAGTAATTGCTGCCACCTGGTGATCACATTATGTATTACAAGTGTATGTTTGAATGGATCAAGTTTTTTTGAAAAATAATTTTAATTGAAGGCCCTGTGATCTGACAACAAACAAAGCGTAACATATTAGATACAGAAGGCAGTAAAGGGTCGAGTGCTTGATAAAGAGGATTTGATTGGACAACTTGCTCCTTTTCCCGCCGTTTTCATTCGCTCACCTCGTCAGGACTGGACGCCTGGTAGGTGCGGGCGTCGCCGCTGAAGTCCAGGTCGGCCTCGGCGCTCTCCGGCTCGCCGCGGGACTCGTAGACGGGCGTGACGTTGTGGCACAGGGCGATGGCTTTCACCGCCTCGTGGACTCGGCTGCTGACGCTCTTGCGGACCTTGGGAGCCGCGAGCTGAGGTTTGCGTGTGGGTGTGGCACTCTCGGCTTGAGCGGAGGACGTCTGGAAAACAAGCCGGTCCTGGTTTACACGTTTTACATTTGACGTCATCAAATCACGAGAACAAGCTGCAATAACTATCCATCACTATCTATCCATCCATCCATCAGAAATAACTAAATATCACAAAGCATGCTGGTTTTGCATTTTGACAAACTAAAAAACAAACACATTTTAATTAGCTTAATTATTTATTTATTTATTTATTTGTTTGGATTTGTTGTTGCTGTCGTGACGTGAAATTTCCCCGCTGTGGGACTAATAAAGGATTTTTCAATTCAATTCAATTCAATTATATTTGTAATGAAAAAAAAAAAAAAAAAATCAGACATACGACAATCGTGTCACAAGAATCCGCTGCAATAACTATCCATCCATCCATCCATCCACCCATCCATCCATCCGTATCAGCTATTTGCAATATCTGCAATAACTAAATATCACAAAACACTATCACAAAATAACTGTGCTGGTTTTGCATTTTGACTTGAACGCTTTGAAAGCATTGTTGCTGAAATAAATGTATCATATATTTATAATATCAAATAATATGATTTGATCATATTATTATCATGACACCTTACTTTTAGTACTTTTTTTTTTTATAGCTTGTTGGAATTTTTTTAAATTTTATGTTGTAATGTTATCTGTTCGTCACCTGTTTGTAAGAGTATTTTTGTATGTATGTACTGTACATATGACAAAATTGACATTAAAGCTGAATTTGACTTTGACAGACATTTTCAATGGGTAAAAAAAAAAAAAAAAAAAAAAAAAGTAGGAAAAAAGAAAAGTAGAACCTGTATTACCAAGAATAATGAATGCCTAATTCTGAGCAAATCTCCACCAAAATCTGTTTTAGTCAGAAAAAAGTCGGAATCATCAACCAATAAGACTTTGCTTGACCGTAGCTCAACAACAAAAAGCGGCATCCTCAAAAAAAGTGAAAGCGCCAGACGGGCGGGTGATAAAGCGGGGGTCCGTAAAACCACAGAGAGATCCACGATCCGCTGCCTCAGCACAGCTCCGGCTATTGTCTTCTCCTCTTCATCATCATCATCATCATCATCATCATCATCATCAACAGAAGTCGTGTCCGTCTAGCTCAGTCATGAATAAGTCAGATGATGTGATGACACGTGAGGAGCTGAGGAAGCAGATACTCGTCTTCCTCCGTGCTCTCCCTCGCTGAGGACACACTGGGGAAAAAACGCCTGGAGATTTTATCAGCGTCTGCCCACATCGTCTCTCAAACTTATCAATTTACATAAGCGGCCGTGAGTGTGTGTGTGTGTGTGTGTGTGTGTGAGTGTGTGTGTCGTGCTCCGCTAGAGCAGGAGATTTCTGGTGATGAACCCTTCGTTCCTCTGCGGAGAAAAGATGACAAACCACACACGGCGTGTCACATGAGTTAGCGCGGGAAAAAAAAGATTTTAATGAAACATGGGGAGTTACGCAATGTGCCCACCTTGAATCTAAAGGTATAGAAATGTTGTTTTTGTGCGAGAAACCTCATAAGCATTGTGTGTGTGTTTATATATATTTATTTTTATATATATATTTTTATATATATATATATATATATATATTTATATTTTTTATATATACACACACACACACATATATACATGTATATACACATATGCAAAAATAGATATACATATGTTTTTACAGTTTGTGTAAATATCTATATCTGAATACACACAGGTATAAACAAACATAACTATAGTAAATGTGAAACGTCCCTTGTGTGAACAAATAAAGGACTTTCAATCAATTCAATCAATAAGTCTCAAGATGGAGCTTACAACTAATGAATATCGCTAATGTGTTTCCTGCAAGAATCACATCAATTACGAATTCACAACCGCCATATTTACTTTTTCCCCAAGATGCGAATAATTCATGCAATTGCGAATTTCCTCGCAAATAAACATGAGGTGGCAGGCTTTCGCTACATCGTGGGGACGTCAATCTGCCGATTATTGAAAAAAAATTGAACAATCATCATTTACTGAAAACCAAGAGGAAAAAAAACAAAAAACTGTTTGTGAAACTCTGTTGATTCGGCCGTTTCTATTGGCTGAGGCAGATGAGACGCTCCGACAGAGGAAGTAGCGCCACGCGGCTCATTTTTCTGATATATGCGGCGGAACGCAGGACGTTTTTAGAACTGAATCCTCATACGCGTGTTGAGTAAGAACGGATACGGTGAGGGGGAACAAATACCAGACGCAGTTCTGCATTATATTCAGACATTATAACTCATGCGACACTCGTGTTCAGCAGTGCCGCGGAAACAAACCACATTCAGGCAAATAACATCATCCTTTATTTTTTTTTTTTAATTTTCGTCGCTCAAAAATTAGCGGGGTGGTTTTACTCGCAGACTTCAAATATGTGAGTAAATATTAGCCCCCATTTTTCCGTATTTCAAGTCAGGAACAATCACAAATAAACGGAAACACGTCGTATTTATGCGGCGGCGCGTGTGCGTCTATAAAATGTTAAACAATGGTGCGTAGACAGACGTGCTACAGTAGAAGCTTTTACTGGCTCAATAACAGAAATAAAGAAACATTAGACACGCTTAACAGAGATAAAAATAACACTGGAAGAAATACAGTACAATCATTTATATTACAGCAACCAGAGACTACAAACCACGACTGGTTAGCTTAGTACGAGTTCAGTGTGTCGAAGAAAGAGTCAAAGCAGTCAAAAATGAAAAACACGGGCAGTAAAAAAAAAAAAAATGCAAGGAACAGACACAATCAAAACGCTCGACGCTGCACAGGGGAAAACAATCCTTCCCCATAGCCGAGACAGGGCTGATTCACAGGCATTAGTATTTCGGATTTTTGGAAGCATATAGTACACTAAATTATACTATATATTTGTGTTATTACACTATAGTGACATCCAGGTTTGTGTCAAGTCACAAACAAATCTTGGACGGAAGCAAGTGCAATCTGAAGTCGGGCGAATCGTGAAGCCGAGCGCGTCCTCACCTCAAAAATACCCCCCCCCCCCACCACATCTCTCCATCTAAAACAACAACCGCGGCTGAAAATGTGCGCGGCCCTGACAAGATCAGTCCACACACACACACACACACACACACACACACGATCAAACAAGACGAGGAGCTTCTCTCTCTCCGCGGAGAACGAGAGCTAAAGCTGCCGCGTGCACGGCCAGGCATGTAAAGCTGTAAATTACATTATGTTTATCGATTCCTGTCAAACTCAATTTGGCCCGTGTTGTTGGAGCGCGGCTCGGACACGTCCTGAGGGGGGATATAATAAGGCTATGATGGCTCATATCATGGCTGCATGTCAAACCAGTCTGCCACTCCATCATCACGGTAATGAAGGACCATCAGGCATGAGAAATCAATCGGCTGTGGGGCGCGCTGTCGATCGCTGGCACACACACACACACACACACACACACGCACACACACCTGTGCGTAGGACTGAACCATGTGACTCTGGATCTCGTCCATGGTGTCGGTTCCGTAGGACACGGTGCCGAGGTGAAGCCGCTTGAAGACCATCTCGTTCTGCGTCAGGGTCCCTGAGGGAAAAGAAAAAAGCAGCGGCAATAAAGATCTCCAGAGAAATCAATAGTTATTATAAAAGCTTTGTGCGAGGCACAAAAAGAGGATATAAAACCCGACACCAAATATACTATATTTAAACCAAATAATAAAAGCAGCGGTCGATGGAAACCAACAGACCTGATTATAAAGAAAAACGGCGTGACGTTTGAAGTAAACACTTCCTTCTTACAGACGTAGATGATTAGAAATGATACATTAAGAGAATAGCATTTTTGAGTGCTTTATTCCACTTGATAAAATGGTTATTTCAGAGAGAAACGAGACAAAACATTGCAGAAAAGCATAAATGTTTTAGAAAAAAAATCATATATTAAAAAGAAATGTGCAAAAAAAAAAAAAAATAAATAAAAAATGAAAGGTTGGAACTCCACCACTTATATTTTGTAAATTTCACAATGGATAATCTCATTTACAATAAGTAATATGTAACCTATTATTACTTTCAACATACAGCATCCAACCTCGCCCATGGCTTTGATTTTTTTTTTTATAACGCTTGTCATGTTTTCTTTTGCCTCCACAGTCCCAATGTCCTCGTCTGTGTCTGTGTTCTGATTGTCACGGTGCATTTTGCAGTTTAAGCAAAAAACAGCGGAGAAGATAACAAACGCAAGTCTTTGCTAAGGAACCATTTAAAATTATTATTTACAAAAAAATCACAAGCGCGATGTTCAGGTGAGACGTGTCCCTTCTGCTAGGACATCAAAGATTGATGAAAAGAAGTGAATAATTGGTAGTAACAGATGTAATATCTCAAACACTAAATCATACGAAAAAAATGGATGCTTCATTTTTACACGTACTGTGCTTCTAAAAGCCCAACTAGCAAAGCACATTTGAACAAGAACAATTTCAGAGCTCGGGTCTCTAGGGGTTGAGTACGGAAATGCAGGTACTCGTACTCGATTTCCAAAAAAAAAGTGGCATCGGTGAACCCATAATTAAATAAATATAATAAAGGTGTAATAAAGGTCAGGGTGAGAAGAACCTGTCTTGTCGGTCAGCAGGTAGACCAGGCGGCCCAGCTCCTCCGGGATGGTGCTGGTGCGGACCACGGTGCCGGGGATGCTCTCGTCCTTCATGATCATCCAGCCGTACGCAGACTTCCCCATGTCCAGGTTGACCCGGAGACTAGACACAAGCCGGAGCGTGAGGAGACCTGTGGACGCGGCGACGTGTGGACTACCTGATGGGGATGATGTAGGAAAACAGCACCACGAAGCGGAACAGGTTCCGAAACCACGGGCCGATGAAGCCGTGCAGAGCCACCAGGCCCACGGCGAGGATCAGCTGAGCCAGGAACAGAGCCTTGGTGAGGCGGTTGAGCTCCAGGTCCAGCAGGCCCACCTGCACAAGCACACGCCCCGTCATCTCGGCTCGTTCGGTTAGAAAGGATTCGTTTAAATGCGGAATTTTTGTGAATATAAGCACCGTTTTTTTTTAAATTTTAGAGGTTGGAAAACTTTGCGGGGTGCTTATGATCGAGATCGGGAAAAAGACATTGAGGTGATGTCACAATTTATGTTTGTTAAATAAAGATAGTTTACATCATTTAGCCAATTTATTAATTTATTTAAATTTTGTGACTGAAAAATCAGGGTGGTGCACATATTCGCGTAAATACGGTATGTTTATTATGAAAACGTTGAATTTGGAACTACACAACATTTGTAACAATATGCGGTCCCATTTTACACACACACACACACACACACACACACACACACACTTATATCATAGTGGGGTCCCATCAATGACACGTACGAAACAGAACGCTCCCTCTCTCCTCACTATAACCCAAACCATCAAAATATTACCCTTCATCCACCTTTACTCTAACCTCAACAAAAACTCAGTTATAACCTCGGCCCTAAAATCCCATCTTGACCTTCAAACAGATCTTCAAAGTTGTAAACGAAGACCCCACAAGTACACTCAGGACCCCACTTTGTGCTAAAAACTAGAATTCAGGGCCAACATTTGAGCTAAATGACAAAACACACACACTACATTGGATAACACTATACTGTACTAAATTTTTTTTTTAAATTGCATGATTTTATTGATTCATACATATAAATAGATACACATATTTTAATTCATACATTTGTATACGCACAGAAAAATAAAATGTAAATATATATTTATATTTAAATTAATATATTTATTCACATCAATGCGGTACTAAGAATTATTTAAAATGCATGACTTTACTTCATACATATACTGTATCTATTTTTTAAAGTGCGTGCGTTATATTAAAATATATAATTACTAAATATGCATTGAAGCAAATGAAATGAGAGACTACAGTAGAGAAATGCTTTGAAGCAAATCACATCGGAAACATTATACAGTGGACAGACGCTTTAATGAATTTGTGAATTTTATGAAATGTTTTAATGAAATGTAAATGTAACGTAACTTTCCAAAAGTTTGAAGTACTTTCCAGAATGCGTTTTTTTGGATTGTAAAAAACGGCTTTGGATTGTAAGGACAGCTTAAGTCTGGCTGAAGTGTGTGTGTGTGTGTGTGTGTGTGTGTGTGTGTGTGTGTGTGTGTGTGTGTGTGTGTTCTGTGCTTCCCAACAAAAAAGCGCGTCCACTCACGTGAAGGACATGAAAAGTTACCATGATGAACTAAACAACCAGCCCATAAGCCATATCTGATCAATACCGACCGTTCTCATGCTAATGGTGTGTGTGTGTGTGTGTGTGGAGGAGATGAGAGTCACTTAACCAGGAGCCCAGGGAGGCAAAACCGGAAAAATAAAAAGCAGAACGCCTCTTCACGCAACCGGCCCCCCGACAAAAGAGCTCAAGTTTGCCCCCTTTTACTCTCAAGTGCGTCTCGCAGCCAATAGAATATGTGGGAAAATCATGTCCCAAAAAAAAGAGCTTTTCCTCGTTTCCTTGAGGGTCGACGGCGAGGCCGGAGCGAAAACACTGCGGCCTTTCATCTCGGCAGCGTGCTAATAAAAACAGCAACACATAACACCGTCCCCGGAGGAAAAAAGGATCGCCGTGAATAGGACCGGGATGAGAATGGAGGGGGGGGGTGTAGGGTTAGGGAAGAAGAGAGAGAGAGAGAGAGAGAGAGAGAAACACACAAAAAAACAAAAAATACAAGAGGGTGAAAACAAAAATCCAAGCAAAATGAATCCCCCGCCCGGCCGCGGCCCCCCGTCCCACGGGACAGTGCTGTCTGATTTATCAGCTGTAGTTTAAAACCCCTGCCACCCATTCTGCCCTTCACGCTTCAGCGGGTGAGGAAAAAGGGGCAACGGAGGGATTAAAACGCAGGAAAAATTAAGACACAAGACATATGAAAGCGAGGAACCCCCCCCCCCTCTTTATGGGGCGGGCCAAACAATGCGCGGGCTGAGTTTTGCAGAGTTGGCCGGGGGATCGGGTGAAGCCGCTATTCATTCAGGCCGAGAGGAAAGAGCGACTCAATTACCTCAAGCTGAAGATGCTATCAATGAATCCAGAGCGCATATTTTACTCTATTCATCCGGGCCTCGTTTAACGTGAAAGGAAGGATTCAACCTGCCCCGGCGGCCTGTGCGTTTTGTGTGCGAAATTTGATGACGACTTTGTGCCCGAGCGATGAATATTCATCGACTACACTGCGGCTGCGGCAACAATATGGCATTATGCAGGCGCTGTGGAAAGTGGACACGCGATACAGACGAGCGCGACGCGGCGTCTACGGCGCATGGGAAGCCGCGCTGGCCGCATCCGCGTGGTCGGGCTGTGATTAAAGCGGCTATTGACTGAATTACACGCTCGCTCGGCTGTAACGGGAATCAAATCATGTAAATGATGCTCGTGATAGCAGCTCTCCTGTGGCTCTCGCTGCGTAGCGCTCGTGCTCGCAACACCACGCTTGGGGTTCGAGTGTCGGGAAAGGCACGATGCAACACTTGGAGAGAAACTCTCAAGAACCGTTGACTAGGGGGTGGTTGGGTTCCAGTCTGGCTTGCAACCCTCTGCAAGTCGTGTTGGATGAAAGATTCGCTAAAATAATGATGGTTAACTAGTGGGTGGTTGGGTTCGAGTCTGGCTTGCAACTCTATAAATTGCCTTGAATTAAAGTGTCTCTAAATGCATGATGGTGATCAAGTCGTGTTGGATGAAAGGCTCTACGAGAATGATGGTTAATTAGTGGATTGTTGGGTTCGAGTCTGGAGCCTGCAACTCTGAAAGTTGCTTTGGATGAAAGAATGTCTATTAGGATGATTGTTGACTAGTGGGTGGTTGGGTTCGAGTCTGGCTCGCTGTAAATTGCTTTGATATACATTTTCTCTAAATGCATGATGGTCGACTACTGGGTGGTTGGGTTCCAGTCTGGCTTGCAACGCTTTGCAAGTCGATTTGGATGAAAGTGCATCTATAAGATCTATAATGATAGTTGACTAGTGTGTGGTTGGGTTAGACTTTGGCTTGCAACCCTTTGATTTGCTTTAAACAAAAGTGTCTCTATTAGGATGATGGTAAACTAGTGGGTGGTTGGATTTGAGTCTGGCTTGCAACACTCTGCAAGTCGCTCTGGATGAAAGTGCATCTACTACCATGACTGATGACTTGTGTTTTTAGGTTCGAGTCGGGCTTTCAACCTTTTGAGCTGCTTTGGATGAAAGTGTTTCTAAAAGAATGACTTCTGACGAGAGGGTGGCAGGGTTCTAGTCTGGCTTGCAGGTTGCTTTGGATGAATGTTGGGTTTTAATCTGACCTGCAACCGTTCTCTGCAAAGGCCAAACTCAAACATCGATTGTAAAACGGCTTTCATTCCTGGAAGTCAACGAGTAAGAGAGTCGTGTTGACGTGACACGTCCCTCAGAGCGGATTTCGATCGCCAGATTGAGCGAATATCACTCCATGAGGGACACGTGCGGCGTGAAGTGACGGCTCGTGTTCTGTCAGCGGCGAGCGAGAGCTTAGAGCTTTGTGCGAGGAACGTCACAACAGATTATAAGAGGCGAAAATGTTCTCGGTGACTTTCGCCGAGTCGTATCGACTTTCCCACCCCGTCTCGCTCCCCGTATTGGCACCTCTGACATCATCTCCTTGAGATATTGAATTCCACTCTCGCACGCGGCTCTCACACGGAGAACATAGCAGACGCTTCACACATCTCGCCGACTCATGACGGGCCCTGAAACATCTCGCCGTGAAGCAGGAGCCGGTTTTCCTGATGCAAACGGAAAGTACGATGACTGATGAACCGACGCCCATAGACAAAAAATTAATATTTTGAGTAATACGAGTCTGAATATATTAGAACATTCAGTGCAGTTTAATCTTCCTGACTCGGCAAGAAATAGTCCATTTGTTTGAAGAAAAACAAAAAAAAACCAAACAAAAAAAAAAAACCACATAAATCGAACAGAAGAGTTTAGTGTTTTGTTATGTACAAAAAAAAAATGGAAATGTAATTCAAGGGATGTAAAAAAGATTGTTCCGTGTGAATAGATAGCGGTTAATAAAAACTATATAAATATACAAAAAAGGATTAAATAATCTCAGAGTTTGGTCATTCGTTTTGTAAAATGTACAAAAACATTTTTATTAATCAATTAATCGTTGATTAGTCGCATCAGCTAAAACCTACTTAAAAAGGCATAGAAAGCAAACAGAAATACGGCAATAAAGTCGTACGCGTTTTTCCTTTTATTTATTTTTATTCATTTATTTTTTTTAACTGACTATTTTCCTAGTTTTTTAACACCGATGAACAATGGACATTTTTCTTCTTTAAAGACATTTTTTGGTCTAGAATTAAGAAAAGCACTATATAAATAAAATTGGACTTAAACACACACACACACACACACACACACACACTCAGACCGACACCTCACGCATCGTAACGAATCCTTTTCCATAAACGTAACATTTTTGATTCCGCTCAAACCCAGAGATTGTGAGCCAGAAGACAAATTAAAGAAAAGTGAACACACTTTAGTGCGAGTGTCGTCTCCGCCTCCGACAGAAAGTGAAAAATGGTTCAAACAGGAAGTTTATTACTGCACTTGTAAGATTTGAACATCAGACTTCCCGATGAACTGGAGCGATTATGAGACAGAAACTGCTCGGTGTCAGCGTCCAGCAGCAGCAGCGGTCAGCGAGGGCAGAGTTAATGAGCGTGAGGGGATTTGCCGTCTGCAGTTTGACTCTTCCAGCATCGACACGCAGCGTATCTGATCATTAGCGGGAATTCTCCAGGATTAGGGCCCTGCCACCCACGTCACGCCAGTCCTTCCCTCTAGATGAATCTCTCCCGGGCTGACCGGTCCCATCGACAGGTCCCAATTCATCACCCGCATCGGGGCTGGTTTTGATTCGAGTCGTTATCGTGAGGCACGTGACCGGGACCAACCTTGTTTTTGGACTGCGAGGTGTTCATCACGCTCCTCATCTCCTTCCCCGTGTAGATCACCACGCCGATGACGGTGCCTGAGAACAACAGACGTGATGAGCGAGCGAGCGATAAACAAACGAGCCGCTCTAATGAACAATTAGCTCAAAAAGTGTGTTTCCAGTTAACGGACGCGGCCGAGACTCAGACAAACGATTCAATATGTGGGACACCCAGAAATAAAGCGCTGCAATGAGGCCTATTATAGCCCGATCAATGGCGCTGCTGTGGTAATGGACTGATTCATTAAAGTAAACTGGTTATTGACGGAGGATGCTAAACCAGGAAGTTCAACTTTTGTTAAGCGCCAGTAACACGGTTCTAGAGCGGCGGAGCTACAATGTTACTGTAGTTGAAAAGCACCTTTCCCGGTGAAAAAGCAAATGTCAGTTTCTGAAGTGTCACATTCAAGCACTTTCATGCTCAAGCTTTTCCAGCACCATGAAAATATATATATATTTATAAAAGGACTGACTAAATACAACCAAAATGAAACGTTGCCATTGGAATCGCATTTAAAGAGATATTAGTGAAGACAAACAAAAACCAGGTTGTGCGTGTCTGTCTGATCGACTGGTAATATTAGTTCACGTGCTGTCTGTATAAACAGGGTTCGTACGCTTTCTGGAAGATACAAGTCAAGCACTTTTCAAACACTTTCCAGCACCACAAAGTTATGGTAAAATTTACATTTTAAACCATGTCTAAATCAAAATGAGTTTTCAATAAATGTAAAGTTCAACAAAACATCACGTTTTACCGGCTACTACGTTTCTAAGTTCTACCTAAAGCCGTAGAACCTTCTTTGTTCCAAGTATAAACCTCGAATTGTAATAAATATTATAATTAATATGTTAACTATATTCAAAAATAATATAATTAATAAATTAATATAATATAATAAGTCTCATTTTAAAAAGGGGGTCTTGAAATTTTACAACAAAAAAAGTAATTGTTTGAAAGTAAAAAAAAACATTGATTTTTGATATAAAAAGAAACTTCAAAAAGCATAACACGGCTGTCTTCACTGGTTCCAGTGAGTAAATATGTACCACTGCCACAATGCATTACATTTGGTTTATGTGCATTGTTATTTCTACAGTGGCAATAGTTTGTGTCGCCACTTCTTCTGTCCCTGTTGAATCTCAAGTTTAGTGTGAACAGAGCGTCGAAATCTCGTACCACCAACATGTTTTCACTTGTGGATCGAATCGACGGTTTAAATTGGGACGGACGCCTGACTTTCTGTTCTGTCCAGACCAAGCGTTTTACCCTAGACAAACGTTACGCATTATAAAAGACAACGAGCAGCTACGGATGACTTTATCTATTATAGAACGTTTAATAGAATGTAAAAAAAGATGATCCAGAAAGCCAAAAAGCCTCAACGACGTCATGCTGGCATGTTTTACAATGATTTACTCTCTGAAGGTTTATAGGAATTTTAAGTGTTACTGATCCGGTAATTAAGTTACTTTTCAGACACTAGAAACTACAATTAAAAAAAAAAAACGTAATTAATTAACAAGGAGTTAGTAGCCAGTAACGGAGCACACGGCAGCTCAGATACTGTACAGCGTCGTTTGGTGTTTGGGGAACAGGCCGGGCGTGTCTCCGGGGGCTCTTTAATGGTCCGTGCGTATCGCTTGACTCGCCCCGCGGTGTCTGGTGTCGAGTCTGCTCGGGTGACGTCACCAGACGGGAGATATGACAGGACTGAAGGTCACGGCGTGATGAAGAGCCTCTGCGGCCCCCTGGAGAAGCCACCACAGATCAATGAGTGACGGGACGGCCCGGCCTGGGGTCGGATTCTAAACTAACGCACCCCGAGGAGACGCCACCGAGAGCTGATCTGGGGACGGTGCGAACGCCAGACACTTTGGCTTCCCATTAACAGCCGCTCGGATTTCCTGTTTGGATGGCGGCAGAAGAGTCTGGTGGTCTCCAGTGACAAACACAAGGGTCTCGAGTGACGCTGGCAAATCGCCGCGATACCGACGGCATGTCCTTCTGCAAACACGCTGATATTTATAAGAGACGCGGCGCTTACCCGATGCCACCACAGTGCTGGCCCACAGGGTGTTCTCGATGCTCAGGCTCTCGTGCACGGGGGGCTCGCAGTCGTCCTGCACAAATCACAACGCTCAGCACATCTCAGCGCAGATCATTCAATCACATTTCACCTAAATATCATAATAATAGGGATGTCAAAGTTAACGCGTTAACTCGTGTGATTCATTAAATGTTTAATTGGGTCAATTTTTATTAACGCCATTCATTTTTTCCACAAATCACAACTCTGATCACATTTTAGCTCAGATTATTTGATCATTTGACCTAAATATAATAATAATAGGGATGTCAAAGTTAACGCGTTAACTCGTGGGATTAATTAAATATGTTTTGGTTTGAAACATTTTTTTCTGCTTCAGATTTTTTTCGTCCATTTCTCTTTTTATTTTCATTTGGACTTCTGGCACTAGCTTCACTTAGGGGCGGCCCTTACTCTGATTGGCCGGTGTATATAAATGGTGGCTCTAGTAGGCGTCGACAAGGTCATCTTATTCCCAGTCGTTGATTGGACAGGGCAGGGACTTAGTGACGCATGAGAACAGATAATTAGGCCAGTAAAATGCAGTGATGTCCCTAAATTATAATTATACAGAAATATTGCATGTTAATGAGGTAATAGGCAAATTATTATTAATCGGCAATTTGGTATCAATTCCCTGTGACGCACAAGCTTTACGGCCACATCAGTAAGACTTCTTCTCTCTGATTGTCTATTCACTTAAGGCCTTTATTAGCTACAAGAGTTTACCTCTTACGTAATCTCATTTTCAAGATTGCGCTTACGAGAGATGGGAAAAAAAAAACCGTTGCCATTCTGGGAGAACACAAGCTTGTGTTATATATTGGAAGCAAGATCTCTTAAACCAACTAGTGTTTTTGTTTTTTTTTTTGTTCATTTGATGCGCAAAGAAGATTCAATGAGTGTTTTACACACATCTGGACTCTCATCTCCACGCACTCTAGTGGTAAGACAAAGCTCCTTTCGTGCAGCCAAAATAGTTTGTTTTGGTTGCTGGGGACTTTGGTCATGTAGGACACCCGTGAGTCAGGGTATCACCGCACTTCTGTAGAATATAACAGGAAGACTGGGACTGAGGCGAGTGGAACGCCGCGCAGCACTTGAAAAGCGCTCGTCAATTGTGGCTTTTAAAAAGTGGCTCAATAAAAATGACAGTCAAAGCTGAATAAACGAATCGATGAGCGCTCATCATGGGGGAACTAGGCGACAGATTGAATTACACTAACGCCGGTGAAACGCCGCGGCACATTTGGAAAATCAGAAATTAAACGACTAAATGCTTTTCCTCCACATCATGTTGTGGCTGCGTGAGTCGGGATGATTTATCTCTATCCGCTGGACACGGGCCGCACGCTTCACTCGCTCGTCTTTAGAAACAGCGCAGAAAAGTGCCATTCAAATCACAATCAGCTTTATCAGAAATATTGGATAATTATGCACAAAATCTGAATTAAATGTGGTCTGACCTCCAATAGGTTTAATATGCAAATTGAACTATAATTAGCCAAATTTGCTAATAGCAAATACTTAAATAATAAAAAACGGTGGCATTGGTGAAAACTAGTGAACTAGGATTCAGCGCACTTCGTTACTTACTCCTAATCTAATGTGTACGTACATTTGCACGCAATTATGAATATTACTATAATAATCATCATAATAATGAATATATTGAACTCTACTTCATAATAAAAAAAAACTAAATCATACTCAAAAAAATAGAATACAAATATCAAATATTAAAATAAAAACAAACGGGGAGATAAAAATTGGAACCGATATTGAGTTCTGACGTCTGATCTCTGATACTGAAAATCGAATTAGGACATCGCCTGTGGAAACTATATGCTGTTACGGTAATGACATTTTTTTATACTTTTTTTAATATTTCAAACTTTAAATTATAATTTGGCATTTGCTGGGGGAAAAAGGGACAAACGACGTGCTGGGCCGCGATTCAAACCTTTATTAGTAATTAAGCGCACGACTGCATGACTAATCATTCGTGACTTAGTTATTACCTCGTGATAAATCATATTACTTGTACAGTAACATCTGCATTTATGGTTCGGCTGAAACACAAGATAAATATGACAGTTTAATGCAAAACTCATGACTAAATCTGGAGTGGTGAGAGCGGCTGAATTTGGTGCGTCACACACACAGAATGAATGAAATATTATTTCTCCACACTGACAGACACACACATTATATACACAGAAAATGCAAAAAATTGTACCTCTAGCCATTAATATTTCTGTGTGTGTGTGTGTGTGTGTGTGTGTGTAACAGGTGTTAAGGTTTTACTAAATCCACAGAATAAACACAGAAAAAGAATTCTCAAACACAAAGAAAGAAAGTACACACTTCTCCACACTGACACACACACACATTATGAAATTGCATAAAAAGTATATATTTAAAGATTTTAATATTTCTATATTTTTGTGTGTGTGTAACAGGTGTCTGTTTGCTTTTTTGTTTTTTACAAAATCCTCAGAATAAACAGAAAGATAATTAATACGTGCAGAACTACACATTTCATTTTATAAACGCCATTTACACTCAGCACCTTGTTTTTTATTTACCATTACATATTTAGATTTCACTTATACAATTTAGATTTCCGGCACACAAAATGTTTCTAATTTATTCACCTACACGTATATCTTTCCGCATGTGAACACTGAATCTTTCTTTACCATCTATTAAAAAAATACCCTAAAAAAATTACTGTAATCAAAAGCGGTGACTGATCTGATTAGTCAACGAGTGAATTACGCAAACACGTATAAACCGAAATGCAACGGTTGCGTCACATTGACCTCTGACCTCCTTTAAAATTCAAATTCAAATATTATTTGTCACATACAAATTACACGTGGTACAACATGTAGTGATATGTGTTTTTTGGGATGGGAGAGATACAATAAAATGTTCAAGGGGGAAAATACAATAAAAAGATAAAGAATAGAAAACGATTAAACAGGGTATAAAGATATAATGGCCTTTAAAAATGTGCAAAGGAAACACCAAAAAGGTTAAAAACACAATAGAAATGCAATAAAAACAAGATATGAAGATAAAATATGAAACATAAAAAAACAAAAATCAGAGATAAAAAAAAAAGTACAACTGAAACTCAGAAGTGAGTCAAGGACAAATATTCAGAAGTGACTCGATTGAAGCGTCTAAAAAGTGACTCGGTTTGACTTTCGGAGTCGTGCAAACAAGCCGAGCTCTGGAATGGCCTGGAGGTGCGGCGTAAAGCGGGAAGTGAAGAAGTGTGGGAGCGCGCGGAGCGCAGGAAGTGATCTTCTGCCCCGAAACAAAGAGCGCCTTCACGCGGGGGGTCCGCTCAGCCGCTAATCTGCTCTTAATACGGAACTCCGCGGGGCCAATGGGAGGCCGCGGAGCCTAACGACCCGTGATGTCATCAGCCTGGCGAGGAATGCGCGGGCGGCTCTCGAGAACGCGTGCTATTTTTTAACGTGCGGTTGAAAAAAAAAAAAAATACGCGAGGTTTCCGTTTACGGGGGAATTAAACGCCGCCGCAAAAGTCTAACTGCGCGCGTTTAAACGGCGGCGTGACGTCACGGCGCCTCGTAAACATTCCTGCCGCTCTCACCCGTGTGAAGTTCCCCTCGAAGCTGTGGATGTCCAGCTGAGGCTTCTGGGCGTGAACCCAGCCGCTGATGGAGAACAGCTCCTGCGGGCCACAAGAGGAACAGGTCAAGCAACAGATCACACACAAACGCCAGTGGTGTCAAGGACGTGACTTAATGTTACTTAAGTGCTTTTGGGTACTTTGTACTTGTACCGAGTATCAAAAAAAAAAAAAAACAAGCAACTTTTACTCTATACCCCACTCATCTGTGTCTTTACTCCACTACATTTGAATGGATACTGTCGTTACATTGTGATTGTGCGTCGGCATGTTTTTCTCATATTTGATTTTGACTGAGTTTTGACTGGATTTTGTTACTTAAGTAGTTGTTGGCTGCTTGTACTTGTACAGAGTATAAAAAAAAACCTAGCAACTTTTACTCTATACTCCACTACTTTTGAGTATCTGTGTCTTTACTCCACTACATTTGAATGGACAGTTACTCGATTGTGCATCGGCATATTTTTCTCACATTTGAGTTTGTAATGATGTAATTTGCTCTGGAATTCTGAAACATAAGCCCCTTTCACACAGCAATTGCCGTAAAAATTCCGGTAAAGACTGTTCACACAAGCACAATTCCAGCATTTCACCAGTAAACAAAACACAGGTATTTGACAATGACATCATTAACGGGCGACACCTTTTAAACAGCTGCACCTGTGAAAAATCAGTGAATTAAAGTGATGTAAATTACTACAATAAATGTAAATGGACATTCCGGAACTGTTGTAACGCACAAACGCGCAAGACTTCGGCGGTGTGTGTGTGTGTGTGTGTGTGTGTGTGTGCGCGCGTGCACCTCATCCCAGCAGCGTGCACTTATCTAAAGTAAAATTAATTTAGTCTGGATACAAACAAGCACTTGCACTTAAGTGGAGATTGCACTTATCAGATGTTGCACTTAAACGGAGCGCCCGTTCAGTTAAGCGACTTGCACTTATGCGAAACCGACTGTACTCATTTTCAGCGAGGGCCTCGTGAGCATAATGTCTGTCCTCAAAGAGCCGGGTGAAACTTTTAAATGCAACTAAATATAATCAAATGCGATGTAAAATAAATGTAACTACTCCTTAATGTTAAATAACTCCTTGTTTATTATAACTTAATCAAGGGACAATTGCAGTTGTGTAGAAAACCTTTGTTTGCTTGTTCGCTGTGTGAAAAATATGACGAATGAAACAAAAAAAAAAACAACTGTGGAAACACTGTCGCAGCTACCGTAGTCGAAAGGCTTTGTGGGAAATGTAGTTTTTGGTCAGCGCATGCTCTTAATTTATTTTTTGCCATTGATTTTCAGACCCTCTAAACTTTTAAGCTCTCGCGGGCCACAGATAATGACACGGCGGGCCACATCCGGCCCCCGGGCCTTGAGTTTGTGTTTTACGACTTTTACTCAGGTCTTCTCGTAACTGCTGACTTTCACAGCGAGGCATCCGTAGCATCACACAGCAGCGAATCAATGTTTGATAAGACGCTTCCGCCACACAAAAGACCAAATGCGCGTGATATGAAAAGCCGGAGCGCGCGGAAATATGAGCGTCAGCGGCGCGTGACACCCGACGCTTCACTGCGCCAATCATTCGCCGGCTTGCTGAAATTTTAATTCTGTGATCACATTAAGTGGTTTCGGAAAGACAAATGCAAACGTCAAGCCCGGCTCGGGGTGAGTGTCATCTCCACGCCGACGGCACCGGGAGACAGGCCGCTTGGCGGATCCCAGTTGTCTTTTGGGGTAAAGTTACCGCCTCATGTGAAACAAACCCTCGGCCAGTAAATCAGATACACGCTGATATCAAACACGAGCCAGTCTGAGTGTGGGACACATCACTCACTGAGAGCGCCGCTTCAGTTACAGGCGTTTGGGATGCACCCGTCCTGGATGATGAAGAGGAGGAGGAGGATTCTGAGGGCAAATTATGGACTTCAACTGAAGAAGAAACAAAACGGAGAAAAAAACGTGCTCGTGGAGGTCTAGTGTCCCGACTCCACCTGAGGTTTGGAAAGTCCAGCTGTGATCGATAAAATGGACACGACCATCATCCCGGAAGATGATGATGATGATGATGATGAATTTGTGGGCATTATGGACTTTAATTAAAGAAGAAACAAAACGTGTTCGTGGAGGTCTTGTGTCCCTCAGCCTGAGGTTTGGAAAGTCCAGCTGTGATCGATAAAACGCACACGACCATCATCCCGGAAGATGATGATGATTAATTTGTGGGCATTATGGACTTTAATTAAAGAAGAAACAAAACGTGTTCGTGGAGGTCTTGTGTCCCTCAGCCTGAGGTTTGGAAAGTCCAGCGGTGATCGATAAAACGCACACGGGCCGAGAAACTCAACACATTTGGGAAATTTTATCTCGAGCGAGATAGTATTACAATTCCTCCGACCTCAGAGACGAGATAAAAATCTCGTATGGCAACGGCAGAGTTTGCACCCGTCATTCAGGACGTTTCTATCTGATGCGCTCAGCGTTTCTTTCTTTTTTTTTTTTTTCTCGCTTCGCCGCGATTTTAAGCGAAGATCCTGATAGTCAGTGACAGGAACAGATTTTATGTGTAAAGGTGTTGGAACAGAATAAACTAAATTTCTTTAAACATGGACGTTAATTTGCGCACCTAATACATTTTCAAGTAATTAAAGTACAAATTTTCCCAGCATCTAAACGTAAATTATCCTATTTGTGCAAAAATAACTCATCATTAACATGAGTAAGCAGTCATTTTAACTTCAACCTTTTGAGGACTTGGAACGTAAAAAAAAGAAGAAAAAAAAAACCACGTGATCAGGACAGTCCGATTTTGAAAAATTATCAATAGGTGCGATTGAGAGAGTGAATGTGCGTACCCCGCTCTGATTGGTCGGTCAACATTTCAAAATGAAAATGTCTCGGTTCTGGTCCAATTTAAAACAGAAACTATTCTTCGAGTAAATAAAACAAACATACAAAGATAAAGTCAGAAAGATCAAACACTAATAGTTTCTTTGTAAAAAATGAGATATACTACACCGCCGTCTCACACACACACACACACAGTTTTGGGGAACTTTTTTGGTTCTGACACTTATATGCATAATAAAAGTCCCCGGGGTCAAATTGACCAGCGGAAATTATTGTCGTTCTTCTGAAAGGAACATAACAGGAGGGTAAAGTAGCATTTGACCTACAGTATCCGTTAAAAAAATATCGTTATCACGACATTAGGATGCGCAATACCCATATCGCAAACAGTTAAAAATATCGCAGTTAATTAACCTAGCGGATCAATGCAAAAGTGGATTTGCAATAAACAAACATGGCAGGATATGTTTAAAAAATATCCGACATAAAACTATTTTCTGTTTTATTTCTGTGTTATTTCTCTTTTTAAAAAAAATTTTAAAATAAATAAAGGAAAGAACACATTTCATTTAAAAGATGCTCATGTTGATCTTGATGATTGTGTGTTTACTCTGTATGTGAATAAAATGTAATTGTCGAGAGCGATGCGTTTTATCTTTGCAAGTCTATCATATCATAAATCAATATATCTGAGGTTTTTAGTCTTAATGTTTGACTCCTACAAGACCGTTTTTAGCCCAAATTAAGCAAAATGTGATTGAAAACATATTGCCTGTTTATTTTAGTAACATTTTAGTCAACAGTAGTTTGACTTTTTAGATAGTTTTTTTTATATATATATATACACACCGTATTTTTCGCCATATAAGACGCATCCAATTTTAAAGGAGGAAAATCTAGAAAAAAAAAAAAGATTCTGAACCAAATATTGTAGTAAAAAATGTTATATCAACTGTATAAAAGTTAACAGCAGTTTAAGAACAATTGTATGCCAAACGTGTGACATGAACAGTCAGTAAATATTGAGATGTGCCGCGATGTGGATTTTGCACCACCGTGGATACCGTGATAATTCATGAATTTGATTTTTATATGAGTGTATAAACACCTTAATACAGTATTACACATTAGTTTATTATTAGCAATACGGTGCAGGGGTGGAATCAGCAGTCGTACCCCGATAGCAGAAAGCCTCTGAGTGCACGACACGGCCACACGCAGCTTCCAGTCCGTCTCTCCGTCCAGCTGATCCGTCCTGATAAAACACGACCCTGCAAGACAAACACAAGCACGGTGAGGCTGGAGCGCAGCTTAATCTCCGGGATAAAACAGCAAGATGGATGAAAGTGTTAAAGCGGCACATCTTCAGGGTCCCGAAGCTTCACGTACTGTTCCTATTGATCGCAGAGAGACTGATATAAGCGGCCGCAGACAGGGAAGGTCACGCTTTTACACTTTCACGCTTCGCTTTGCTTACACTTCTCTTATATACTCTATATTATGGAAGTCAAGCGCAATCTTTTGACATTTTATTTTTAGAACAGATATACTGTCCAAAAGTTCATGCAAAACCTAGCGAAAAAGAAGTAATTTAAGGCAGTTACTATGTTTCATGTCTGTGTTAGTTTTCTATAATAATTATATCTATTTTTTGCCGCTTTACAAGTCCAAAGGTTCTTCTCATAAACTACATAAGACGAGTTTAACAATAAATAAATTATTATTTTCATACACAGAGATGGAGAGAGATATAAAGAGAAGCTGATATGGACATAGAAAATCTTTCATACTAGAAAATTGAGAAATCTTTCTACTTTTTTTAATACTACAGAATTTGTATTTTGTCTGGTCATTAATGTTTGTTTGTTTGTTTATTTATTTACTTTACTTTATCTATCCATCCATCTATCCATCCATCCATCCATCTATCTATCTATCTATCCATCCATCATCCATCTAACTATCTATCTATCTATCCATCCATCATCCATCTAACTATCTATCTATCTATCCATCCATCATCCATCTAACTATCTATCTATCTATCTATCCATCCATCCATCCATCCATCTAACTATCTATCTATCTATCCATCCATCCATCCATCCATCCATCTATCCATCCATCTATCCATCCATCTATCGATCCATCCATCCATCCATCTATCTATCCATCTATCCATCATCCATCTAACTATCTATCTATCTATCTATCCATCCATCCATCTATCTATCTATCTATCTATCCATCCATCCATCCATCCATCCATCTATCCATCCATCTATCCATCTATCTATCTGTCCATCCATCCATCCATCTATCCATCCATCCATTCATTCATCCATCCATCCATCCATCCATCCATCTATCCATCCATCCATTCATTCATCCATCCATCCATCCATCCATCCATCCATCCATCCATCCATCTATCCATCCATCCATTCATCTATCTATCCATCCATCTATAAATCCATCCATCCATCTATTTATCTATCCATTTATCCAACCTCACATCTATCATCCACCCACCTACCTACCTCTCTATCCATCCACCTACCTACCTACACACACAAACACACACACACACGTATATCTTGAATGAGAGAGAAATAAGCCAGTTGTAAAGCAGAAAGCGTGGTTGGTGTGTTGGAGCGCGACTGCTTTAGCGTAACGATGAACAGAACTGAAACTCACCCGTCTTCTCTGAAGTTCTCAAAAAAACCATATCGGCAGGAATCCTCTGATTCTACAAAACAAATCATTAGAGCTGTGACAGAGGAGCGCGGCGTCTCCATGCCGGCCCGCAGGAGGAGACAGCTATGTCGCAGGATTTAAAACCTAATGAGTCGGAGGAAAGTGTGAGATTGTGCTAACGACTGGCGCGTCTTTCTGAGTGAACGTATGCACATCAGGCCCAGAGAAACGAGAGAAGAAGGGCTCGATAATGCGTCCGTCTTATATTGTGCTTGTCGCTTTTAGTTTAAAAGTTGTGCCGAGACTCAAAAAAACGGAAGTGACAAGTTGGAAGCAGGACAATTTTCTTTTAAATGTATATTTGCCAGAGTGTTAAAGAGCAGGAAAGCGAGATAGTTGAAAGAGAAAGAGCGACAGAACAAGAGAGTGAGAGACGGGGTTAAAGAGCAAAAGTGAGAGAAAGAGGAAGAGAAAAAACAGTTACAGGGAGAGAGAGAGAGAGTTAAAGAGCAAGAGAGAAAGAGAGTTAATAAGCAATAGAAAGTTAAATAAAAAGTTGAAACGAGTTGAAGAGCATGAGAGCAAGAGAGAGAGAGAGAGAGAGAGAGAGAGAGAGAGAGAGAGAGAGAGAGAGAGAGAGAGAGAGAGAGAGAGAGAGAGAGAGAGAGAGAGAGAGAGAGAGAGAGAGAGAGAGAGAGAGAGAGAGAGAGAGAGAGAGAGAGAGAGAGAGAGAGAGAGAGAGAGAGAGAGAGAGAGAGAGAGAGAGAGAGAGAGAG
>MU204349.1:1177485-1206603 GCA_017309775.1 Paedocypris sp. Pulau Singkep | reverse complement strand
AGAGAGAGAGAGAGAGAGAGAGAGAGTGTGTGTGTGTGTGTCTCTCAGGAGTGAGGAGAGTAAAGCCTGGTCTCCGCTGCAGTACTCCTGTGAGTGTGAGTGTGAGTGTGTGTGTGTGTGTGTGTTACTGACTCCGGCTGGGTAAGGCTAGTACTATTTCAGCATCGGGTTGAATAATTGAACAAGGTCGTTTTCCCAGCAAGCAATTAACGCTGACCACAGACAGCGGCGAGAGAGAGACAGACACAATGTCCCGCTGAGGGAATGACGGATCGCGTAGCAGCCGTGTGAAGAGAAAACAAACCTTCTCCACCACGATCAGATCTCCCACCTGGATGTCCGAGCTCTTCACGTGGAGCTTCCCTGTCGAGGAGGAACTTATTTATTCGTTTGATTTTTTTTACGCCATCTTTAGCTTCAGTGGCTGTATTAACGGCAACATGGTATTTGACAATTTTACTCTTTAGAAATCAATGTATCTCTATCACAGTTGATGAATAGCAATACGATACAAAACTTTTCAAAATGACTTATTATAACGTTATAACGTAAATTAGAACGTTTACTGAAGGAACTTCAGGCTGAATAAGAAGGTCCAGAGGTGTGAAGAGTACAGGACAGCCATACTTGAGTAAAAGTACAGATACGTACTGTATAAGTTACTCCGATACAAGTAAAAAGTCTCCACTATAAAAAAAAATTGAGTCAAAGTAGCAAAGTATCGAATTTTAAAAGACATTAAGTATTTTACTCATACTAAATTTAGGCAAAGGAAAATACAAAGAAAAGTGAAAAATGTCTCTTCATGAAGTTTTTTTTTTTTTCTAATAGAGAAACTAATCCATGTTTCAAAAACGTAAAACTACTTAAATAAAGAACAAAAAGTCAGTCTCAATCAAACTCGAATGTGCAAAATAATTACTTTTTCTAAATTAATTACACAATTAGCTTCCTGTATCTTCAGCAGACGACAGATGGAAAAAAAAAATCACCTCGTTCGCCCAAGAAATGAACAAAAAAAAAATCGATTATGGCTTGTCGCGCACAATCAAAATATAACGGGTAACAGTAAGTGTCAATTCAAATGCAGTGGAGTGAAAAGTACAGTTACTCAATCACAAATGCAGTGGAGTATAGAGTAAAAGTTGCTTATATTTTTTGATACTAGCCAAAAGCATACTTAAGTAAAGTAACAAAGTACATTTACTCAAGTACCTTACACCTCTGAGAATGTCTAATGAAAAAATGAAAAAAAAAAAATGTCTGACAGCTATTTGTGTTATATTAATATTAAATATAACAGGTTGTGTGATGGGGATTTTTATCACATAAAAGGGCAGATAAGTTGGTGAAAAAAAAGTGTGTGTCTCGACTAATACACATTTAGAGAAAAAAAAAATGACACACACCATCTACTGCGCTTCCCCAAAACATCTGAGGTGAAAACAAATCAGGGGTGTACAAGTAGCTGAAAACCATACTCAAGTAAAAAAAACCTTACTGTAAAAATTACTCTATTACATGACACCATTTAAAAAAAAAAAACTCGAGTAAAACGTGTAAAGTGTCCAATTTTAAAAACCCCTATTTTGAAATAACACTTGTGTGGAAAATCTAGAAACTCTTTATTTATGAGGTTCTCTTTCCTGATGTAGAAATGAAAAGGAGTAAAAATATAGATAAAACTAAGAAAAAGTCAGTCAAACTTAAATGAGCACAAAAGTGCAAGTGCTAATTTAGCCCAATAATATCATCCAGTACCTTCAGCATCCTGCAGATGGCGACATCAAGAAATAAACCGCGGTAAAAAAAAAAGAGGCCGACTTGTCGCGCACAATAACAATGTAGCAAGTAACAAAAAAAGTGTCCATTCCAAATATAGTGGAGTAAAGATACAGATACTACATTTTTGATTCTCACACTTATACAATTACAAAGTAGCCAACAAAAACACAAGTAACAAAGTCCATTTACTCAAGTACTTTACACCACTGCCCCTAAAAAAACCCTGCAGTTTAGTTTAATGGTAAAATCAAATTACAAGAAACAGACATGACTATACGGAAAAAAATGGGGTCTTATATTCACGCACAAATTTGAAATTGGCGATTATAAGCGCCGCCCAGTTTATATTATACGGCGTAAATACCGTATTGCATATTTTATCTTTATATCTACTGTATTTTATTGTAAGGCTAATCGTTATTGTCCTTTTACTGTATTTCCCTTGAACGCATCCCCTCCCCCATCCCTACGTTTAAACGCCGGACGATCAAAAACACACTTGCACTGGAATGCGGTGTAAAGGTGGTGTGGCGTGCGGTCACCTCTCTCCGTGAGTTTACTGTACTGCTGGGAATTCATGTCGTTGTCTCTCCTGCAGCGCCGCACCTCGTCCACAGCTTCTCGCACCACGGTGACGGCCAGAACAAAAGCCTGGAGACCAGAGCAGCCACTCAACAAACCACCAGCAGCGTCCCAGTAGTGCTGTAGTAACTCCGCCAGCTCACCAGCGGAGCCCAGTAGGTGTACAAGTATCCGATCTTCAGTGAAGGGATGAACTGGGAACAAGCCACCACCAGGAAGTACAGGTTGAGGAAGAACTTAAACTGCTGGTAAAGAACCTGAAAGACAATAAACGTCGGCGCTAAACGAGAAGTCACAAAGACACAGAAGGTTTTTATCGCGTAGAACAGCGGGACACAGACTAGGGTCTGAGGGCAGAAGCCGGTGCTTGGTGACCACTGTTTTACCCACACACACAAAAAAAAACACTGCAAAAAAAAGTTGTTAAAAAAAAAAAAAAAAACACTGTAAATAGCAAAAAGGTTAAAACAAATAGCAAAATGTAGTATGTAGTATGTAGTATGGGAAATTCTGTTAAAAAGAAAAAATAATGCACTAGCTTTAGGTCATAATTCACATCTTATAATATATAAAAGGTAAAAAAATAAAAAATAAAAGCAGAAAAGGCAGAAAGAAAAGAAAAACTCAAACCAGCATTTATTCTGTGTTATTAAAGATTGTTTACATAATCTTTACGTATATTTATTAATAGAAGCATTTTTATATATATTTGCCTTTTTTTCCTCTGCTGTAGTAAGATGAAAGTTCCCCCACTGTGGGAGTAATAGCTTTTTTGTATATCTATTAAAACATTAGTTGTAATATTGCCTTAATTTTTTACATTTTCTACAGTATATTTACTGTACTATTTACTGTATTTACTTTACTCCCACTCCCACTCCCACTCCCTACTCCCACTCCCTACTCCCACTCCCTACTCCCACTCCCTACTCCCTACTCCCTACTCCCTACTCCCACTCCCTACTCCCTACTCCCTACTCCCTACTCCCTACTCCCACTCCCTACTCCCTACTCCCTACTCCCTACTCCCACTCCCTACTCATCTAAAAGAGGAGAGTACGTTTACAATCACTCTTAATTTAAACTACCCGGCTCCACCCAGTTTAGACAGCAAGCTCTGATCCAGCGCTTTACGTTGACGGCGAGCGTCTTGTCGACGTTAACAGTGCGGAGACGTGTTACATCACAGTCTGCTGATACGCGCGGCATCTTAACACGGCTCCAGGAGGCTCACCTGATTGGCCGATGAATAATTCAGCGGACAAGCTGCAAATGTCGGCGTGCTGCTCTGAATAAGACATCGCCAGCAGTCATAATACAGTAGATCGCTTACACCCGAGTGGAAAAAGATACGCCCCCCCCCCCCACACACACACACACACACTTCACAGCTAGTTACACATTAACCTGATTACCCGGCAAATCTGCCGCGAGCACGGGGTAGAGATTTCACTGAGAGGAAACACCGCGGATAAATGACAGAAATAATTGTGTGTTTTATTTTATACGTTGTGAATAGACGCTGAATGTTATACTAGGGCTTATATTTCTGTGTGAATATAGACAGTTTTGGGCTTGCACTTTAGCCTACATTTTATACTAGAAATATTTTATTATCTATATTTGATTTTATTCAATGCGAATAATTCATAGATTTTCATTTTGATTGTTCGTTCCCTTTTCTTGTCCCACACGGAGTAGTTATTGCCAATTTCATTGTAACCATGTGATACAATGACGTTCTGTTTTATTCTACTCTAGTTACTAAGCAGGTATTAGAGCGGGTGTCTAATACATTTCCTGCATTCACGTGTATTTGTTGATACCACACCACGCATATGTACATTTTTCTTATCTTTTCCTAATCGGACTGCAGTAGAAATTTGTTATAATTCATTATATTAGAAATCAACATTTTCTAAACTTCAACTATCCATCTACACATTCTGTAAAACAAAAAAAAAAAAAAAGTGTGACAGTAAACAAATGATTAACATAATGTATAAATATATAAAACCTACATAACTACATATAAATATATACATATAAATATATAAATATCGATTAACACACAGTATATACTGTATATAAATGTTTTATATTTTATTGAGTATAAAATCTAATATATAATTAATTGTATTCTTTCAGAGTAAAATAAAGTGAATTTGTGTAATGGAGAATCAAGAAACACGAATGCATGAACTTTGGCCGCACAAAAAAAAAATAAATAAATAAACATATATTTTTTTATATTAAATATTAATATGGATACGTGGCGGAAATTAAGGCGGAATAATAAGGATACGTGCTAATTCCTAATCCTTTCTACAGTCTTACCGCAGGGACAAAAGTGAAGATGTTGTACTTCTGGTTCTTGATGGCGTTTCTGGGGAACTTCTCCTCACTCTTCTCAGGACGGCCCAGCCAGACGGTCCGAGGCTTCAGCTCCTTCTTCTTGAGACACGCGTGGACCAGACATTCACAGAAGCTGAGCGGCAGAGAAGAACAGAAGCTCAGACCAAACACAAACGTGACTGACGTGACATTAACACTCATGTTACGCTGAAAAATCAAATCACGCTCACGCTCACAACACACATTCATGAATCACATTTTATACATGTATTAATAGATCACACCCGTGTCTTTAAGAGCAGCTCTACTAAAAAAGAGAAACCGTGAAAGTGCGAGAGCAGCGCCGTTTCTGCTTATTTTAATGTCTTTATCAAAGTCGTTTGTAAACGTTTGTTTCACGCGATGTTCAGATTGTTCAGAACGTCAACTCTCTCTCTCTGTCTGTCTCCGTCTCTCTCTCTCTCTGTCTGCCCATCTCTCATTTTCAAATAAACGCCAGGGCTACCACTTTGTTAAATAAAGAAAATTTTGTATTTTTACGTATTACTGAACCAGAAACGTTAATTCCAGAAATCGCGGTGGAAAAAGCCTGATTACGCCAAGAGCCTGTTTGAGCATCGAGACTGAAACCTGTCGTGCTGCTCATTTACCCGGGTAAACAAACCCCTCCCACCCAAAACCCAACCTCTGATTGGCTCTGAAGGTCAAAGAAGCTCCAAACACTCTCGACCTTCGATTAACGCATAATTGAATGCGTTAACGCGTTAACTTTGACAGCACTAAAACCATTATTTATAATTTATTACTAATTATAATTATGATTTTGTTATAATTTTTATTAGTTATGACATTTATTCACAATTTAAATAATAAAATAAAATTGCAGGGCATAATGGATCTTTCTATCATGTCAGTTTTTATTTTTTAACGGCAAAGAAATTTGCATTTGCTCCAGAAATTGAGGGGGAAAAGCCAGATTTTTGTCAAGAGCCTGTAGGAGCATCGAGACTGAAACCTGTCGTGCTGCTCATTTACCCGGGTAAACAAACCCCTCCCACCCAAAACCCAACCTCTGATTGGCTCTGAAGGTCAAAGAAGCTGCAAACACCCTCGACCTTGCCACTGGTTTTGCATTCTGGTGGCTGTGGAGCGGCGTGTACACAGTCATGCTGGCTGCTTTGGCGGGCACCTGAATGACAAACCAAAAGCATAACAATATTTGCGTTGGCCGCGCGGGGCTCTTGTCTGTAAGTGCCAGCGCTCTGATTCATACGCGAGATTATTTGCTCAAACGCGCGCGGTTCAAATACGCGATTGAACGAGCAGAGTCATTCTGCTTGAATTATTTGTTCGTTTCATAATCCTCTGCCTAAGCACACAGAAAACTACTGGAAAGCGGCAAACTGGTCAACTGTGAGAAATCCCATTTGTTCATTAGGAGGCGAAAGGGGAGAGGAGAAAAAAAAAAGAAAAGAAAAATCAATACGTGGCTTACAATTGAGATGCAGCGCTGATAATCTCGCGCAAGTGGCCGGGCCGCGGACGCCCTTTCATACGCACAGGTTATTAATATATCTTTAATCGCAGCTCGGCCGCGTGTCATGATGTGTGCGTTTGCGTTTAACCTTGGTGCGCTTCATGCTCAGCTACCGGTGCGTTCCAAAGGAGCCGAGCTGGCACCGGCGCCACACACGCATTACTTTATTCACCCGATGAGAGGCCAGAGAGCGTCTGTGAGGTGGAAAGCGAAGGCGGCCCAGCGCCAAAAACAAGGCAAAGAAACCAAATCAACTTCATCGCAGAACCACACTTAATTAATATGAATCCCAACCGGTAGTGAACTAAGAGAGTGGAAACGCATTCAAAAAAGTTGAGGAACTGCGTCGACGGGTTAAAAATAATTACGCGATTAAACATTTAAAATTAACTGCATGCGTTAACGCGTTAACTTTGACATCACTAAAATCAATATCATCTTGTTACAATATTTATTAGTTATGATATTTAATCCTATTTCAAAAAAATAAAATTTAATTGCAGGGCATAATGGGTCTTTCTATCATGTTGATCAGGTTTATTTTTTTTTTTTAATGACGAGAAATGTGCATTTCATCCAGCACAACAATTACACAAATCAATACTTTCAAGGAATCAAACCCATGACCTTTGCATTTTCTAAAAGCACAAGTTGTGTGTTTGAACCGTAGAAATTATATTATATAGCATGTCGGCGGAGCGCATCTTTTTGTTAAAATGGTCAATCGCTTTACAAAAAAAAAAAAAAAAATTCAGTTTCATACAAACATGACACAAACAGCATCATACTTTCTAGGAATCTAACACTTGCCGTTTGCAAACGCCAAAGGTCAAGGGTTCAATTCCTGTAAAGTATGAAGTTGTGCTGTAGATGAATCGAACCGGCGATCGGTTTAAAATAAAAAAAGGCAAGAAATTTACATTTTATCCAAGCAAAACTAAAACAACCCTAACAACATTCTAGAAATTGACCCCACGACCTTTACCACTGGTGATGTAAAGCATGCTGCTGTTTCTGAGCGCGTTTTCTACCATAAATGTCAATTATTTTTATTTATTAATATTTACTTTTTATTTATCTATAAATCTATTTATCAATTAAAATCAGAAGCTAAAATATCTTATTGTAGGCTAAATTTACACTCATTTTACACTCAACTGAATAGCATAGGTTTATCTATATGCTAAACATCACAAAGAATCACTGAATTTAGAAAATGATACTAGTTTCAGCTTTGACACAATTCATAAGTATTTAATTAGTACAATACTCGAAAAAATTAGAAAAAAAACATCAATACTCGAAAAAAAAAACATCAATACTCGAAAATGAATAATACCAAAACAATAAAATGCCAAAATGAAAAAACATGAAAATTTTTTTAATTACTTAATAATTTGTAATTAATAAATAAAAAATATTCTACCAGCATGCAGGTCGACAGTACTTATATATTTTTTAAGTTGTGGTATAAGACGGTTTCTACCAGGTTCCCGCTGGCGTAAATAGTCATGAACCTATTTCAGACAGTGTTCGCCATCGTCTCATCAGAAACAGGTTTCCTGATTAAAACACCATCATAACTTACAGGATTCAAACCTCCAACCTTTGAGGTTGCAAACAGCAACTCTACCAACTGAGCCACGGAAGACGATTTGATTCAAACGAATCAGAATTGTAATATTTGGCACTTGTGCATGCAAGAAAAGTCTCCACATTATTGTCGCAGTCGAGTAAAGCATTAAAAACAAAATAGCTTTACAAATCAATACGCTATTTGCTTTATTTCCACATCATTGAGACTGGCCTGCAGTCCGCAGGAATCCATTTTCCAATCAAATCTGTAAATCTGTCCATGAGAGACTTAGAGACTGCTCAAACAGAGCGTGGTTTCGCATTCCTCCAGCCGCATTATAAATCGCAACCGCGGCTTCTGCAGTGCGCCTGGCGATCGCGGCTTCCTGTCGCGCGTTGAATGAGTGGAAACCTGGGACCGTTTTTTTTTTAACAAAACCTCGGAATATCCAGCAGAAAACTGTAAAAATCTGTTAATTTTTGTGACCATTTTTTTCTAAACGTACACGGTGTGTGTGTTAGAGCTGGACAATTTTAGATAAAATAAGAATAATTATTTTCATTTTCTCATTGAAAAAAAAAATTTTTTTTTGCTTTGAAAAAGATCACGATTCTGGATTTTTTGTATTTTAAAGATTTAACCCTGAACATCAAAATGTCAAACAGCAAGAGAGTAACATAACATGTATTACTCTTAGCTGTAAATGTATATAAATCCAAGGAAATATAAATGTAAAGTAATGACGTAAAGAAAAAAATCTTTTAGACGTAAAAACTTTTTTTAAATTCACAAAATCCTTCCATCGATTTTAGTTTTAGAACCTGTCGTGGTGTGTGGGCGGGTGTTTGCTTTGACCAATCAGAGCAAGGAGTCAATAAAGTCCCACAACGATGACACTCGAGCGCAAGAGATTTGCACGCGAGCGCGAAAATACGTGCGCACACAAACCCAGTTGTTTGCACAAAACTCTTTTTGGCTCTTGATTTGATCGCACAGAAACACTGGATTGCGTTATATATCCAGATCAGAGGAGTTTGGCTGAATCGTATGAGCGCTGGATAGAGATGGCGAGGGGGTGGAGTGGAGATTGCGATCTTTTAGCGGTTGATTGTGCAGCTCTGGTGGGTCTCCTAACACTTTTCAGGGCGTGTTGTGTGTGGCGCTACCTGGAGCACAGAACCATCCATCCGCCGCAGAGGAACCAGCCCAGGCCACGCCCTCGTCTCGGACTCACTCTGGCTCTCGGCAAAGTCTGATAGTCGCTTTCGTCATTCTCAAACGCCTCCTCTGACATCATCAAAGGCATTTCATCCAGGCTGGAGGACTCATCTTCAATCTGATACCTGAAACAACACACGGAAAACTATTCTTACTCGTTCCACTAGATCTGTGACATTGGTCGCGAAACAACTCATATAAAGTCATATAAAAAAATTGCAAAGCCATTGCCGAAATAAATGAATGAAAGACAGGAAGAAAGGAGAGAAAAAAAGAGGGGGAGCAGACCGAGAGAGAGAGAGAGAGAGACAAACAGTGAGAGAGAGGGAAAGAATCAGAGAGAGAGAGAGTAAGAGAGAGAGAGACACAGAGAGAGAGAGAGAGCTAGAGATAGAGATTAAAGTGAGAGAGAGAGAGAGAGACACAGACAGAGAGATGTTTTAAACGCACTTTATTCACAATACTTCTCACTTTTTAGAGAACATTTAAGCAGAACAATTATCATGTTCGCGATTAAAAGAAAACAGCGTCATAGTGAAGATTTCCCTTTACGACTGGCACGTGCGTTTCTCTCCGATCCGAAAAAAAACCCACTTCCACAACGAAAGAGTGACAGACGTCTCAGTTTCAATCTTATTCTGAATTTCATGTGTTCATTTTGCGAGACACAAATCGGCTTGTGATGAGACGGAATACAGGAACGAGAAGCTTCCCGTCTCCAGTCCGGTCTCAAACATCTCCAAGCCAAATGCTATTGTGACACTGAATCAGCCAGTCTCCCGTGAGGCTATCAGCTTCCACACACACACACACACACACACGCTTCTCTTTTCCCCTCCGTGGACGGATTTAATTTGCGCAGTTAGGCCTTGCTGACCACTGTTAACACCGGTGAGAGATTTAAACACTGCTGACGGAACCGGCCCGAAGATTAAATGATCCGACAAACCAGAGACGCTGCACATACAACCTGCAGTCCAGCGGAAGTGTGTGCAGACTAATTACTCACACACAATGAAATAAACACTCATTCAAATAGAAAATACAGTACAAATAAATACGCGCACACACACACGTTTGTTTTTCTTTTTCAGTCTTTGTGAGTCTCATTTGCATGCACATTTTATATTTTTGCCTTAATTGTACAGATTTCTTTTTCACGCTTGACTTATTCTGGGAACGATCCAACTGCGAATGATTCAGATTATGACCGTCCGACTTCAGACCGTGTCAGCGTGTCTGTCCGGTGAACATGCTTGAGTGTACTAGAGTAATATGTTCAAGAAAAACTTCACAAAAGAGTACGACAGAAAGGATAGAGAGAGAGGCAGAGAACGAAAGCAAATGAGAGAGGCAGAAAGGAGAAAGAGACAGAAATGAGAAAGCGGGAATGAGAAAAAGAAAGAAAGAGTAAGAAAGGAGAGAGAGAGAGAGACAGAGAACGAAAGAAGCAGAAAGGAGAAACAGAGAGCGAGTCTGAAAGAAGAGGCAGAAAAGGGAGACAGAGAGGCAAAAATGAGTGAGGATAGAAAGAGGAGAGGAAGAAAAGAGAAAGGCAGAAAGGAGAGAGAGAGAGGCAGAAAGGAAATATAGAAAGAGGCAAAAATGAGAGAGGATAAAAAAGGGAGATGGATAAAGGAGAAAGAGAGAGAGAGGCAGAAAGGAGAACGAGAGCAATTGGCAGGAAGGGGAGAAAGCTAGAAGAAGAAAAAAATGATCGTAGAGCAGATGTAAAAAAAAAAAAGATGGCAGGTAGATGGATGGATTAGGCAAAAGCCGAAAGAGAAAAGCCTAAGGGGAAAAGCTGATAAGGAAAAAGCCGAAAGAGAAGTAGAAGGTAAATTGATGGATTGAAGGACAGATAACGTTGTTTCCCCGTCACTTCGTGTATCACGTGACACTTCTTCGGTTCTGAGGGGAAAGTGTCAGCGCGTGATGGTTGTGATTTACGAGTTTATTCGTCGAGTGACTGAATAAGCTAAACTCACCTGATAGTTTCTACAGCAAACACTGGGCGGATAATTACTGTACACGCTTATAAAAGGTCATGTTGACGTCGACAGTAACTGATGTGTATGAAACACTCGCTACATCATCCACGAGCTCCACACACTGTAAACATCACGTCGCTTCACCTTTGTTTGTTTGTTTGTTGCGCAACTCTGCAGATAAACCACCACGCGTTCGCTTGTTTAACTCGAACAAATACCATTTTAGACTCCCGCCTCGCGTCTTTAAGCCTTCATCCCATGTGACTCGTTAAACTGTAACCCGAAACTAGCCGCTAGCCTGTTAGCGAGTTAGCACAGCACCCCGGAACCGCGGTAAAAACACACCCGACGCCAACACTCGTTTCAACAGAACGCGGGTAAAAGTTGCGTATTAGATTGACGGGTGTGAAACCGGCACGCGTTTGTGTACGCACCTGGAAATCCTGTCCGCATTGTAATAAGCAGCTTTTCTCGAACCCTTTCGTACTGGATTCAATGGGATATGGTCCGCCATCTTTGCTAGGCAACGTTTATACGTCACTTCCGGTGCGCGTCGTCGGTTCGGTTCTTTTTGAGATTTTGAGTTCTTTTCGCATACCGATATAAAGGTAACGTATGACTAATGCCGTGACAGATTTACGTTATACTGTTTCAATTTATGTTAATTTTCTTAATGTAATGATATTGTCAATTGTTGAGAAAGTATGAGTTGTGTAATCACGTCTAACGCAACTCTTTACGTCACGTGAATTTTTACCCTGATCCAGCAAAAGCGATTATTATTATTATCATTATTATTATTATTATTATTATTATTATTATTATTATTATTATTATTATTATTATTATTACAAAAGCCAAAACTAGAGATTGTAAAATTATAATTTTGGCTTTTATAATAATATTAACAACAACAACAACAACAATAATAATAATATGAATGATATCAATATTATGAATAATATGAATACAACGACAATATTATTGGTGATAATAATAAAAATAGTTTTATTAAAGATGAACTTTTAATGCTCTTGATGTTTGTGGGCCCTGCAATCTTAACATTTTTAAAATGTGAATTTGAACTTAATGAGGATTTATTTTTAAAGTTTGTTTTTATTGGCTCTTAATGTTCCTAAAAATATATAAATTTTGGCCCTTTTACTAAAAATCACATTTTTAGAACTCACCTCCGAGGACTCCAAAGCTGTTAAAGTTCTTAACATGTATCCAATGTAATTCACTCCTGGTCTCATTAAAAAAAAAATCCTAAAAGTCAAATTCATTCAACTGAAATTTGAAAATTGAAATCAATTTGAAAACATCATTCAATTGTCAGAAAGGACAAAAAGGGTTGTGTATTAGATCTGCTTGGTGCTTTTTGAGAAAAAAAAAAGGTCTGGCTTTGGAAAAAAAAAAAAAAAAAGTAGTTTTATTAACCAGCTATCTATTGAATAAAATAAAATAAAAATAAAAAACTCATTGAGAGGAAGAGCACAATGTGAGAGTAAGAAAGTCTCTCTGCGGAATGTTTCTATCACGACCGAGCTGAAACGCGACTCTCTGGCTAAATAATACATCCTCGCTGACCAGCGTATGGTTTTCACTTTTTTTTTTCTTTTCCTTCTTTTCTCGTTATCCAAATGTGAAATCTCAATCCATCTGGATCTTTACAATACGTCTCGTTTCTATTTCAAATCATTTCGACTGATTTCGGAACAAACGAGAACGACACCACTGACGTGGGAATGTTTTTTTTCCTCTCTCTCTTTTTTTTTATTAACACTCATATTATACTTCATAGTCTCATGTCGGCCCACTAATTAATTTTCCATGTCATGGTAAATAAGGCAGAAAACAATACACGGAGCATAGAACAGCATGAATAATAACACAGGCTGGTGTAGGATGGGTCGTTCCGTTGTTAATGGCAGCTAAAATGACACGAGCATTCATAGTGGTGTACTTCATTTGCATGAAAATAAAAGGTTTGCATCCGATGCATAGCAGCAAAGCCGTGGCGTGTCAAAGAATAATACAGCTCTTTTCAAAAGACTCTGAAACGTCTTTTTATCTTTTGCTCGGAGAATTAAGTAACATACTTTTCAGCTGCGGCTATATTAAGACCACAGTGTGGGAATGAAAAGTTCCTATTATATTTGCACACGCACTCCCTTTTCATGAATAAAGCGATGTTTGACAGCAAAATTGGAGGGACGGGGAGGAAAATACATATTTACAATATAAAATAATCATCTTATCTGAAAGCAATGCCCTCGATCAAGTGTTAAGGTTTCAGTCAGTGGACAATTGTAAAACTAACCGTGGCTTCGACAGCGACAAAAACAAAAAATATATATAATAATTAAAAAAAAAAAACCATCAAGTGCCTTGTCACCATCAGATGAAAGAAATCACACACGAATCAAGCACGTTCTAGCTCATTCTGATTTGAAAAGAAAAATCAAGACGCGTTTGTTTTTTTTTTCTTCCTTTTCTTCGTGAGAGAACGTCACCTTCGTCCTAATTGATCCCAATGTCTTTTGTCTCATCAATCATCATGGAGAAGTGTTGTCCGGAGCCGCGCTCCAGGCCGGTTTTCTCCATGGCTGTGATTGGTGGGCTGCTGGCGGTGCTGGTGATGGAGGGCAGCTGCGGGACGCCTCCGCTCTGGATCACCGAGATCTCGTTGTTCCTCATGGCCAGGCCGTTGGTTATGGCCGCCGCGTATCGGCTCCAGAAGTTCTGGTCCACGTTCATGGCTCGAGCCGCCAGGTCCTTCTGAAAGGCCTCGCTGAACTTCAGGGCGTCGCCTCCTAGAAGAGCGATGGGGTTCTCCACAGACAGACGCCGCCCTCTGCGCGCGGGCGTGTTGCTCCACATGTGTGTGCCCATGTGCACCTGCACAACAAACACAGTCACCGCCTTTAATACTGTGTTAAATACCTGTGCTCAGGAGGATTGCTGATCTTATGCAAGTATGTGTATGAAAGAGTAGAAAAATAAAAAGGACATTTTCACTTATATATATCTCATATACATGATGATACATATAATAATATACAAATATTTGCATAAGATCAACAATTTAATTTTGATTTTTATTTTATTTGTATTTAGTACGCAGAACGTGTATATATATATATATATATATATATATATATATATATATATATATATACACACATACAGTATATATATACATATACACACGTACAGTATGCACAAATATATATATACAGTATATATACATGTTCAAAAAAAATAATAATAATAAAACATAAATATAAATATAATTTAATACACTGTATATGTAAAATATATGTAAATATGCACACACATCCCCAATAAATAAAGTAAAAAGTTTTACTTTCTAAAAAGTAAAAAAAAGTTTTGTGGATTGCGAACGTTGTATCCATCCATCCATCCATCCATCCATCCATCCATCCATCCATAATATTTAAATACCAGGTTTCTTCTCGTTCCTACAAGCAGATCATGACAAACAGAAGCACCAAGCTCTGGGTTTTGAGTGGAACTTTAGTCTGAACTTCACAGTGTCTAAGCGTCGAGTTCTCCCACCTTGAGGTTTCCCTTAGTAGTGAAGGCGCGGCCGCAGACGGAGCATCCGAAGGGCTTCTCGCCCGTGTGTGTGCGCTCGTGGATCTGCAGAGCGCTGGCCGAGGAGAAGTTCTTCCCACAGGCGCTGCAGTTGTGTTGCTTGGGGGTGCGTCGGGGTGGAGGGGGTCCGCTGAGAGAGGTGAGCGCAGGGTACGGAGCCTCCTTCAGCAGATACGGCCTGCTGCACACACTGCTCTCCAGCTTCACCACCGCCCCGTCACGCTCCGAACACCTCGGAAGGCTTTCTGTCGGCGGGAAGGGAACAGCCAATCAGAACTGACCGATTATTTAGTAGCGATGCACCGAATATTCGGGCCACCGGAAATTTTCGCCCGAAAATGGCCAAAAAGTGAATTTTTGGTTTTCGGCCGAAACACTTTTATCACCGAAAGTGGATGACGCAAGTAGAATAATGAATAATGTCAGTAATGTACGTAACAGCCGCGGCGGTTCTCAGGACATCGTCACATTATTCAAGGTTGCAATGTAATTAATAGCGATTGCAGTTTAGTTTACAGGAATACAGGAAGTGAAGTTCTGAAAGTTAAGCACTTTGTTTGAACATTTATATACCGGTACTGTGCTTGCTTATGACATATAAGCAGTGCCACTTATAACTAATTTTTTTTCATTTATTCTTTGAAACTTTCTTATTAATGTATGTTTTTGCAATGCCTTGATTTTAGTAAAGTTAGTACACCATCATAGCAATAAATGCAATGGTACTACTAACACTAGCCCTAATTTCGTTCGGTTTTTCGGTTTTCCTCTTTTTCGGTTTTCCGTTTCGGCCAAGAATTTTCATGTCGGTGCATCACTATTTTTTAGTAGAGGCCTAGACGTCGTCATCGTCACAAGTCCTAGATTCTTTGCTGTCGGATGACACCTGACAAATTATGAATCTCAAAGCGGATTCGTCCCAAACGTCCTTTCGTCCTTCATTGATTGTGCAAACAGATAGTCCTGCTTCAAAACCCCACTTCATCGATTGAGTCGGCGCTGTGGTGGTGAGACGCTCAAACAGTCCGAGCCGTGTTTTGATGGCACAATAATGTTTACACGTTTAGCTGGATTGATCTCTACTGCTGACTTACTGCCGTCTGTTCAGAGCGTCATAGAATGCTAAACGCTCGCATCATTGAAAGAAAGTCAAGTGAGTTTGACAACATGGCCACTCGGGACCGTATCGAAATTGTTTTTGCCATTTAGCCATGCGCTGAAGTGAACACACACCAACCCGGAGCAGTGGGCAGCCTTAAGGTGTCTTGCCAGTTGTCAAACTCGCCAGACCGGGATTCGAACCTACAACACTTGGGTTGCAGGTTCAAACTACTACTACTGAAATATACTACTAGTAGTTATACTACTACTAAACTTTACTACATTAAAATCGTATACTATTCACGCCAATAAATGCTTGCTATTACGCCACATGCCAACACTATTATAACTGTCTTACCATGTTCCTTGCTGAAGCAATGCAGGTTGAAAGGGTTTTCTTTCTTCACCAAAGACGTGATTCCAGTTTGATTCAGGGCGACTCCATTGACGAGATTTGTCGTAGGACAGTCGGTGGCTTCGGATTTTATGACGGCCGTTTCCTCCAGGACCTTGTTCAGAGAGGCTGTGTGTTTGGGTTGCCCCTCAGGTTGAACGTTGGCCGGGAACGCTGGAATGTGGATCGAACTGGATGGATGCGGCAATAAACGTGTCCCTGTGTTGCTCTCCATCTCTGCTGTGATGATTGAACCCAGAAGCGAATGCTCGTTCTCCATCGGCCCACAGCGGCCCAGGCTCTTTCCGTTTGACAGGCTGAGACTGAATGCCGAGTCGACGGTGTTTTTGGGCTCTGGGACGTTGGCTGGAAGTATTGAGAGAGGCGGCGGACTGTCTGAAAAAGAGCTCAGGGTGTTCTCGTTGTTTTCCGCGACGTCTCCCTCGTCCTCAAAGGAGATATCATCGAGACCGTCGTCGTCGTACGTGCTCATGCTGTCGAAACTCTCCATGTCGATGTCCTTCTCGTAAACGCTCTCGCTCAGAGGAGTGTTGGGGATCTGCCCACCCATGTGCATGCGTATGTGCTGCTGTAGCACCACGGCGTTGGTGAACTTCTTCTGGCAGATTGGGCAGGAATGCTGAATCCGTAGAGGCGGTTTTGCCCGGTGGACGCCAAAGTGAGTTTTCAGATTGCCTTTGGTGGTAAACGCTCGTCCGCACACCTTGCATTTAAAAGGTCTCTCGCCGGTGTGAATGCGGTAGTGCATTTTCAGTGCGCTCTGACAGCTCAGCACGCGGTGGCAGATGACGCATTGATTGGGCTCCATCATTTTCTTGTCGATGTTTTCCACGAGTTGTTGGAGCTTCGACGTCTCAGACGCTTGCATAGAGTCTTGAAGACCACCGAATGGAAACTTTGCCCTAAACTGTTCCGAGATCAATGGGGGAGAGGATGGCTTGACATCCAAGGAGCCTTCAGTAGACTCGGTACACCTCACAGGAATCTCTGTTGGCGTGGACGGTAGAAGGTTGTTTGGTGGCAGGTGCACTTCCTCCACGTTGAAGGTCTGTGGGATTTCTCCGTCTCTGTTGGACTTGGGGGACGACACCAAGGTGGACACATCGGTCTCTGTACCAGTGGGATTAGGAGATGATGGGGTGAGTTCTCCTCTGGCAGGCGATGGCCTGTGGGGTGATCGTTCCGAAGGTGTGCTTGTAAAAGAGTCACTTAAGCTGTCAATAATCGGTACAGTGGGTGGCAACTGCAGGCTCACGGAGGAGGGCACTGTTGGCAGGACGGGTTTGCTGTCTAGCCATGTTGGTCCTGCTTTCTCAGGCGGGAAGGACATCCCATAAGGTATCCCAGAGCTGGTGGGAATGTTGTCCAAGTATTCCGGGACGGGATAGGGGTTCATCTGAACGTGGGGGTACTTCTCCTTGTGCCTTTGGAAGTGTACCTTGAGGTTTCCCTTTGTTGAGAAGCGATTGCCGCAGATGTTACACTTGAACGGCCGTTCGCCCGTGTGAGAGCGCAGGTGGATTTGCAAAGCGCTGTCGCTGCCGAAGACTTTAGCGCAGAACCTGCACTTGTGCTTGAAGAAGGGGTCCTCGGACGAGGGCTTGCTGTCGAAGATGGACACCCCCGGCAGCTTGCCCTTCCGCTGCTTCATCATGGCGGTCAGCGGGTCTAGTGCGCTGGCGGTAGCTGCTATGCTAGCCAGGGGATTGGGAAATATTACTCCGTTGGGTGGACTTTGAGGTAGCAATGGTAGGTTGGCAGAAGGGGTGAGGAGGCTAGTCTGGCCAGCTGAAAGTGGGCTCGGAGTGCTCACAGACTGGGTGTTGGACAGCGATCCGCTACAGGCGGACAGGAGCGGCGAGGACCCGCTGTAGCTGAACAGATGGGGGCTGGAGCCGGGCAGGGTGGTGGTGGTGCCATCTATTGCTCTGGAGCTGGCTTGCCCGCTGGGTAGAGTGGGCAGCAATGGTTGCCTCCCGAGCACGGAAGCCTGGGACACAGAGGCTTGCCCGTTGACGGCAGAGGGCGTGACACCGGATAACGGAAGTACGGGGGGTGGGGCGATGCTCTGGAAACTGTAGGTGTTGGAGTCGGAGGGCAGGGTTTTGGAGGCGGGGTTTAGAGCGGCTTGCGTCGGCTGCCTGTTCATTACGGCCACCTGACTGCGGATCTGCTCGATGAGCTGCAGCTGCTGAACCTGCTGCTGCTGCAGAGCCATCAGCTGCTCCAGGATCATGGGTATGGCTGCCGAGCTCAGCTTGCCCGCGGCTCCAGCGCAGTGGATGCTCTGGGAAAACTGGGCAACCGCCACTCGGGTGCTGTGAAGGATCTCTAGGGTGACGTTGCTGCTGGGCACGTCGTAGTCGTTGTCTAGCGTCAGAGGACTTGCCGGTTTGTGCCCAGCTAAACGAATATCCATCTGCTCCTCCAGGTCGATGGTCTGAGACTCCTCCAGCACGTTCTCCGCCAGCTCAGAGTTGTGCTCCGAGGCCTCACTCGACAGCGACTCGGTGGGCGATCCCCGGGAGATGGTCTTCTCCTCGCTCTCTTTCACTATCAGCACACGGGGGTCTTCCGTGCATTTCTGCTGATGCTCCAGCATTTCCGACCACTTGAAGAATTCCGCACAGCACCTCTCGCACACGTGCGTCTCCTCTCCTCCACTGCGGCTCTCGGTGCTGCTGTCCTCCTCATCGCCTCCCCTCAGGAGAAGTGCTGGGAGATAAAGACATAGCGAGAAAGCATGTGAAAAGAAATTCCTGAGATGATAGATTTTTCACAGCTATTCTTGGAGGAGTGAACAATACAGATAAACCAAATCAATTGTACCACTTTACCAATTACTGAAAGTCAGCCTCTTTGTGCTCATGCTCCAAAGACTCGGACGATAATTTTCTTTGCACAATCCATCAAATTATGCGACCTATCTATTGAATATACGGGAGCTTAATGAAATTCTATAGGAGCTATTGATTTCCAATGTTTTTATACAATTCACAGCTGCACTGTCAGTTGAGGGCAAATTGAGTCTTTGATTGAGTAATCTTAACTCTCCATTGCTATCAAACACTCTTATTTCCTGAAGAATTTGAAGAACTAATTCCTCTTCACTTGACATTGTTGAGTGAAATGGGCATCTCTCGCCGCCGATGGCTTATAACCTTGAAAAAAATTGTTTAATTTTTTTCAAAGTGTAAAATGCACAATTTTCTTGCAACTGTTTCACTTCATCTTAGATTATATGCTTATAACATGTATGTATATATAGTGTATACTTTATATATACTGTATATATACATACACACTCAAACCATGATATCATATATACTTTATATATGTACGTTTATATGCATACACAAATTGTACATTTAGCACACACACTTATCCAAACAAATTATATGTAAACTGTATACAATGCAATTAGTAGTTATATAATCTGTTATATATGGTATATGTATTATATATTTGGTATAAACATAAATAAATAAATAATAAAAAAATATATATTTTATTTTTAGATATTATAATATACCATTTTAACATTTCTTTTTGCAGCTTAAATGACAGTCAAAAACTTCAAATTTTTTTTATATATTTATGAAGTGTAATACAATATTTTGAAGGTTTGCTAATTAGGGTCAAAGAGGTCAGAGTTCACTGTCTGAATCAGACTTTCACCATTAGTTCCTTTTTTCTGTCTGGTGTGTGTGTGTGTGTGTGTGTGTGTGTGTGTGTGTGTGTGTGTGTGTGTGAGAGTGAGTTCCTTTTTTCTCTAAACTTTGCTTACATTTATCGGTCATCCGATGACTGTACGTGTGTGTTTGTGCTTTAGATTTTCTCCATTTTCCCTCATTCGGTGTTTATGCCACGCACAAACATATACACAGTGATTAAAAAAAAAGAAGACTGCGAAATGCAGATGTGTTTATGACAAACGACAACAGTAAATTATTCCGACTTTCTTTTTCTTCCCCCTCGAGTTTTTCACAGCCTTTTTTTCTCAATGTGGGTCATTTGCTCATCTAAAGTAACAATGTGGGTGGTCTAGGATAACTCTTAACACCGAAAGGTGAGAACTAAACGAAACCGATCCAGTGAGGCCGACCAATTAAGTTAAGGCCGTGTAACAAATGATTTTAATACCTTCATTTGAGTCCCAAATTCATCCAGATGGACATTGACAAACTGTGATTTGATCCAATCCATGTTAAGCCCCGCTGTGGTGAAAGCGTAGCCCACCGAGACCCCGACACAGAAATATCTTCATTTATAAATCAGAAAAACACAGCTATCCTGTGAGGCCCGTCTGGAAGATTATAAAACTTGGGCAGATTCCGATGGCACCCGGCTGGTAACCGTGGTTTTGCTGGCTTTTGTTGATGTTCGACTCCGAGCTGAATCATTCTGACACCAGCGAGACAAAAGTTATAACACTCTGACTCTCATGATAAACTTGTGAATGCTGGAATACTTCTGACAACTGTTACCATAGAGGCCTGATGCGTGCGGATCTAAATGCGGATTGCAGGGAAACCAGGACGGCGGAAGTCAGATTGATCGTGTTGGCAGTTTTCGCACACACTCCAATACGTAAAAGTCATTTCATTATTACTTTAGACATTTGTAGAAAACAAAAACGATGCTGTGGGAAGTGGTCAATACGTGTGCGTTTACTCTGAAGAATATGTTTTATTGTCGTAAAGTAAAAACACATTTAAGTAATACAAGTATTCATTAATACATTAATTTGTAATTAACTACAACAGTATTCAATATGTTTACAAAGACGTGTTTTTTCTAACATGCACAATGGAGTATTTGCACAGCCTATTTGTCACGTTTTAATCTCCTCTTAATTTTATTTTTTTTAGCTATATCTTTAAAAGCAAATTATCAAAGTGAGCTATGGTTGAAATACATTTCATTAGTAATAATTAGGTGAATTATTTCTGTTGGTTTATGGGAACTTGTTTTAGGTTATTTACTCTTTCTAACAGCTCAGCTGTGATTATAATGGATTCATCTGATTAAAACTGATCTGTAGAACAATACACGTCTTTCACTGTGTGTTTTCAACCCAAACTCTGATTCTATTCATTTAGGTCGATCTTTGTGTTGCATTAAAGACTTTAACGCGATTTAAATGAAGGCACAACCTCGACTCACACAATCCAAGTGTGAGGATTTTTCTTGTGGCCACGTAAATAAAGTCATTACCATGACAAAAGAAATTATTCTCACGCAAACCGACAAACCTTTAGATTTAGTACTGGCGATTTCAATACAAATCCGCTCGTCTAATTTCTTTAATAAAAGTGTAAATTAGCCTCACTGTTATCCGTGCTGAACGCGAAACATTTTTATTTTTCCAAAACGAAAGTTTTAAATGTTTTTAGAACTAGGCCTTTATAGACAAGTCGGCAACTGCAAAATAAAAAATTTTACTGTCATGTTATCAAAAATGTCACGTCAAAGAGCAAAAAACGAACTCGATTAGAGATGAATCAAACAACTCATAAAATGATGTTGACGTTTATCGTTAAATTACATTTTCTAACTGATCGATGTGTTTTTAAAGTTCACGGTTTTACTAACAGTAGCGTATACATGAGATTTGACAACTCTTGGCTAAAACAAGCTCCAGAAACTAAGGTTTTTTTTTTGGAGAAACTGTAAACACTGCTGTTTAAACGAACGACAAACGATCTTCCAAACTTAACCAAACCGTTATTTGTTTACGTTCCGTGGATTCCTCCTTCGGCCAAAAGTCCAAAAATACTATTCTTTTCTAAAAAAAAAAAAAAAAAAAAAAAAGCATATCCAACTTGAAGTTCTCAGCGTGAGAACTCGCCGTGTCCACGCTTAGCCGAACGAGTTTCATCACTAAACGGACCGGGAAAACCGTTAGACGCGGAGCATCCGAACGGCGCGCGGAGAAAAGCAAACTTGCCAGAAGAAGCCAAACTCCAGCGGCACGTACCGTTATCCGGACTATCCGACTGAGCTCCCTCCTCGTCCGACCGGAGATGCTGAGGTCTCGCCTGCTTTCGTCGGGACATTTCGTCTCTGCAGATACATCGGACGCGGCCAGTCCCGTACAGTCCCGGGGTCAGCGAATAACAGATATTAGATGTTGTTACCGTCGTGCAGATTGCGCATGTCGGCGTTATAATGATAGAGGGTCGTGTATTACGTCGCGCTGCGTGAGGGATTGGCCGCCCGCCAGGAGACACTCTCTGGATATGGAAATGAGGGATGGACTGAGTAATTAGCCCGTTTCACTTCCTCACTTTTCCCCTTTTGCTCTCCGTTCACGTAGCAGCGCAAACTGGACGCGAACAAGAGCCTCTACAGTTCCCGCGGCACTTAAGCGTGTGTGTGTGTGTGTGTGTGTGTGTGTGTGTGCACGAGACATCCACCTTTACACGACATTCTGCGCTTATAAGTGCGCGATTTGACGGGTCAGCTCGAGTTGCTCGGGAGCATCTTTTAATTTTTTTTCCCCGCCAAGCGAACGTCCGGTTTATTAAAAGGGACGTACTGGATTATAGACAACACGCCGAAGATGCTCGCGACTGTCGAAGTGACGTTAAGTTTGAGTTACGTTAGTTGCGCAAAGTTTTGCCCGCCTGCGCTCGATGTATTGACGCGGACGAGGAGAAGTCACCATGGCAACGCAAGTGCCGCCATCAGAGATCGACAACAGGCGACGCGTCGACAAATCGGCATTAGAGATCGATCAAATAACGAACGTGTCCCGCGAACGTTTATTCGCGTCTAACGGGTTTTGCTCCACTTCTGGTGTCGTGCACGCGCGTTTGCCGGCGAGGGAGCGCGCAAAGTCCAAATCCACGTGGGGAAAGTTGGCGTTTAAAGGAGAAAACGAGCACACACGTGACGATCGCGGTCCATTTTGTCGACGATCGGCTGGTGACGGGAGCGCGCATCCTCCAATTCATCCATTCCAACAACTTGCTGTTTTTTTTTTTTTTTTTTTTTACCCCCTCCTGGTAGTAAGAGTCTCTGGTAAATCGGCGGTGTGTGTGAGTGTGTTGTGGACCCTTCACACGAGGCTTCCACAGACTCCTTCCTCAAGCCGATCTCCTTCCCACTCGCCGTCAGATCTGATATGAAATTGACTTTTTCAGCGAACAAAAAATGCCACTTTGTGATCCGCCGGGTTCAATCTCATAAACCCGGGCGCGTAAACTTCACTTACGTGTCTATCATCGTGATATTGAGCTTCTCCCGTGGGATCAGACAACATTCGCATTTGACCAGTGTCGCTGGTGTATAGCGGCCAAAGGGCTCTAAATCAGCGATACATCATTTCCATTACAACACAAGTAGAACAATATATAAGCCTATTGATCGGCGTCTCTGTTACTCTTCTGGTGTAGAGAGATAAGCGCAATATAATTTCGTTTGACCTATCTGTATGGCCAAGTGATGGATTGCCAGGGTAACCGAGGGCTTTTATCACAAAACTCTCCCAATGATGTACTATTGATTGTCCTTAACTAGCTTTTCTGGCAAAAATCAAAAAGTCCCTTCCTCGCCATCCTCTTCATTATCAATAAAATTACAAAGTGGTGGGAATTGTCAAAATCCACCCCCTGGGGAAGTCTTTAAAATGGCTGCTGTTCTCCCGGCCTGGGTGTGATCCACGCCGTGTAGGATTAGTGACGGGCTTCTTTTGAGAACAAGAGCCCAGAAGCGGAGGATGTTTTACGTTCTGCATATGAAGCCATTAGCGCTCCTGCTTGTTAATTGTGCTTTTGTTTTATTTCCCTCTCCGTTTCACTCGCATTACCCATCTGCTTTGATAGTTACAGCGCCAGCGAAGCCACGGGACTCCAGCGCTTCTCTGTACTTTATCCTCTCGTCAATTCATAAAACTCCACGACCGAACCGGAACGCGCCTTAAATCAAATCCACAGATGTGAAAAAGCGTCAATTTTTATACATTTTGTCTTTTTGTTTTAGGCGAACGCATCCTTGAAATCAGTGATGCTCAACCTGCGGCCCGCGGGCCAGATCCGGCCCGTCAGGTGATTTACGCCGCCGCTGTTTATTCATATAATCACATACTTGAGTGATTTAGGTCTATTTGGGAGGAGTTATGACAGTGTCCCGCCTCAGAGATGCTGATTGGCTCCTGCTCCATATGACCCAGAAATGGAATAAGAGGAAGATGAGTTAAGCAGTTACTGAAGGACAGATTTAGAGGAAAACGTCTAGCAGTTTGATGCTGAACTGTCTCCACTGAACTTTAGAAATTCCTGGAAAATGACAGCGGTGTTCGCGGGACACGTTTGAGAACAAACGTTCTTTGTGATGAAGAGCAAAACCTTCATCTTAAAAAAAAAAAAAAAAAAAAAGAAGTTTTCATCCTGAGAACCAGTGAGAAATCCAGAAGAACGGAACGTTCCTCAACTAGTTTCTGAAGACATCACAATGATAAAATCCTCGTCGGCAAATGATTTTTCAAAGTGGAGTAAAGTACTTGAGTAAAAGGACTTTGTTACATTACTTAAGTATTTTTGTACCCCAAGTTCAATTTTATGTATGTAGTGCATTTCTTAGTCCCAGACCAACGCAAAGTCGCTATGCGGAAAGAGTTTTTAAAGAAGAAAAATGTCCATTGTACCGGTTATCAGAAGTACTTTGATAACTGTGTTCTTGTAATTTCTTGTGTTATATTTATACCGTTTCTTTCTGGTTCTTGCCTTACATGTTTTGTACCACATTTTAATATATTGTGGCTATTTCTATTGGTTTGTTCAGTCTGTATACTTTTTCTCTTTTCACATTTTTATTCTGCGCTAACCTGAGTAGCAATACTAATTTCATTGTAACCCGGGATACAATTACAATAAAGGCCTTCTGTTCTATTCTATTTCTCTTTTCTTTTCTGTTCTATTTCTTTTTCTATTGTAATTAATTTCTTGGGCGGACAAGGTGATAGACGAGGCCATCTGCAGGATTCTGAAGGTACTGGATGCTATTTATCAGCTAAATCACATGAACATTAGCAGTTGCACTTGTTTGCACATCTGAGTCTGACTTTTGTTCTTTTTTCACCATTTTGTTCTGCCATTTTTGAAACGTTGAGGTGCTACATTTCATTCCTGCGATAGGAAATAAAACCACATAAATTGCGCGTGTTGTTTTTTCACATTTCCTGGCGCTTTCTAAAGCTTGAGTGAAACACTAAAAACAGTGTATACTTCTGAATACTTTACAACTTTCACTCAAGTCGTCTTGGAAGTGGGAATTTGTGACAGTTGTTCTCACAGTACGGCACTCGTACTTTTACTCAAGCGTGGCTTTCAACTACTCTTCACACGTCTGATTTTTCATTTCGTCTCAAACGTTTCGCCAACGAGAGATTTGAGCTCTCCACCACGAGCCTTTCAACCGCAGAATTTCAGACAAAAGGTCTAGAAGGGGTACCGTCCACTCCAAACGGCAGTATAAAGCGCATCATCGCAGAGAGATCAACAAATGGAGTGTCAGGGCGAAACTACACGAAGAACAAACAAAGCAGCGAGATGGACAGATGTGAGATAGCACTGTTCCATGTGCCCGCGGCTTCTGGAAATTTCTGATTGGTTTAATTTAGCACGTCTAGCGCGGCTGCTCCTCAAGCCCGCCACTTTTATCTAACGCTGTGGACCTCTATTGATTTCTCCTCTCTATCTTTAATGCAGGATTGGAGCGAAGAGAGCGAAAGAAGGGGGGAAAAAAAAGCGGCGGCTAAATGGAGGACTACTTTGAGACGGCTGCTATTCTCCGGCTTATTGCCTCCTGTCGGCCGTGGTTTCACATGAGGTCCGGGGTGTCAGGTCCGCTTCCACCAATAAAGGCCGTGATTGACAGGAGCGGGAGCGACTTGAGCTGGGAGAGGAAACCGAATCTCCACGTACCAGTGTGGAGTCGGGTCTATTGTGCAGGTCTAGCTTCAGGTCGCCCCAAAAACACGTTTACGTTCCCTGTGCGTTTATTACACGCTGGTGCTTACGTGTTTGCGCTAAGCTAACGCTAATGTCCTGCTAATGTTCACCACGCCGGTCGGAACTACGTGTGACTTATATTTGTGACTTTCAGCCCGTGATTCTCCAGACTCTTGCGCCGCTTTTAAAACAGAAAAACGGAAAACGGAAGAAAAATTGAATTTCAAAGCACTGACATTTATGGTATATAACAAAAAAAAAAAATCGGTGAATCACGGTAAGAATTCAATCCAGAAATTGAAACTGTCAAAATCCAGAAACAGTCAAAAACTGTAACTTTCAATGTTGAAATTGTGTTGGAAAACGTCTCGTCTTTTAGGGAAATTACGGTAATTTCTCACACCTGTTAAGCAACAACACGTCAGAAAAAGTTCAGAACAGTAACATTGTTTCCAGCCCGTGATTCTCCAGACGCTTCTGCCGCTTTTAAAACAGAAAAACTGAAAGAAATTGTGTTGGAAAACGTCTCGTCTTTTAGGGAAATTACGGTAATTTCTCACACCTGTTAAGTAACAACACATTGCTACAAAGTTCAGAAAAAGTAACATTGTTTCCTTTCTGAACTGCGTGTGACCTTCAGAACGTGATTCTCCAGACGCTTCTGCCGCTTTTAAAACAGAAAAACGTAAAGCAGAAAGAAAAATAAACACTTGAAAATTCAAAGCACTGAAATTTACAGTATAAAACTGTACTTTTGGAAAAAAGTTGAAAGTTGACGCCAAAACAGTGAACGATGAAGAGCAGAACCTTAATCTTCAAAAAAGTCTTCATACTGTTTGAGAACCAGGAACTAGTTTCTAAGAGCGTCACAATAATAAAATCCTTGTCAGATGATGCGTTGCCAATGATTTTTCAAAGTGGTGTAAAGTACTTGAGTAAATGAACTTACTTGTTGAGTGCACAAGTATTTGCACTATATTGATATTTCTGTCAATTGCAGTTTTCTTGTGTTCTTGTAATTTCTTTATATTTATACAGTTTTATTTTGCCTTATATATTTTGTACCATATTTTAATATATTACTATTTATATTGTATATATCACAATAAATCCATACAGAAAATTGATGAACTGTAAAAAACTGTAACTTCTATTGTTGAAATTGGGTTGAAAAAGTCTAGTTTTTCAGGGAAATTACGGTAATTTCTCACACCTGTTAAGTGACAATAGAATCACACATGACACATCGCTACATTTACTATGTGTTCAGAAAAAGTAACATTGACCTTCAGACCGTGATTCTCAGACGCTTCTGCCGCTTTAAAAAAAAAAAACATGAATCAATGCAGAAATTTGATGAACTGTCGAGAATTTAACTTCGAATGTTGAAATTGTGTTGCAAAAGTCTCGTCGTTTAGGGAAATTACGGTAATTTCTCACACCTGTTAAGCAACAACACGTCGCTACAAATATTATGTGTTCAGAAACAGTAACATTGTTTCCTTTCTGAACTGCGTGTGACTTTCAGCCCGTGATTCTCCAGACGCTTCTGCCGCTTTTAAAACAGAAAAACGGAAAGAAAAATAAAAACTAGAATTTCAAAGCACTGAAATTTACGGTACAAAACTGTACTTATGGAGAAAAAAAAGTTGACATCAAAATGGAATCACTAAGAAATCCTGAAATTTGATTGTCGAAAAATGAACTTATAATGTCCATTTCGTCGCTCTCTAAACGTAAAAAAAAAAAAAAAAGTAAAACAAGCAAAATAAAAAAACATGAAATACAAAGTGCTGAAATTTTTTTCACTTGTGAAAAAAACTAATATTGAAATCAACGACGCGGCGTCAACGCGCCTCCATTTTTCACCGTCCGACCGGATCGGAACGTTTCCCGGCTTTGGTAAACAGCGGCGCTCGGGCCCGTCGCCATGACGGCAGACTATTTTTACGAAAAGACGGCGAATTTTCGGCACAAACAGGAAATGATGTATTGTATGGCGCGGCCAAAACAAGAGTAAGTGCAGTAAACGCAGTAGTTAATGACACGGCTGCGAGTGTGTGAGGAGGAAGACTCGAGGCGCGTTTATGAGCTGAGACGGGACGGGCCCGCTATTAGCATTTATTGGCGTCGTTCTATAGAGGAAACGCATGTAACCAATGAGTTTAATCTCCATCGGCTCGGATTCGCTTAAAGCTGCACAGGAAGTATCTTCTGACACCCGATGCGGATTATAATCCGTGTGAAATCATACAGGCTCGCCGCGTTCGCACCGGAGTCCCGTTCCCTTCTCGCTTTCTACGTCCCAAAAAAATGTCCGGAAAAAGTTTCGTTTGAAAAGAAAATCTCCACAAATTTACGGATATTAGATTTACAGGATATTAGATTCAACATATTGCAGGTGTTAGGATGTTTTTTCTACATCTAACAATTTATTTAGATGGGTTTTTTTCCGCGTTTATTGCCGTTTTCTGAATAAGTAAATTCATTAAATAAATTAATTACTTCATTTAGCCTATTAATGGGATTTAATTAATGGGATTTAAACGATTTGGAGAAATGTTACAGTACATTGTATAAATGACATTAAGCATGTGTGTGTGTGTGTGTGTGTGTGTGTGTGTGTGTGTGTGTGTGTGTGTGTGTAAATGGGGATAAATACAGATTTCTGGGATGGATGGATAGATTCTTTCTCATGCACACGCCATCTCTTATTCTCTCAAACTCACACACACACTTTCACTACATTTTTCACACACACACACACACACACACACACACACACACACACACACACCATCTTTTGCTCCCTCTCTCTCACACACACACACACACACATACACTATCTCATACACTTTCAAACACACAGTCCTTCTCTTTTCATCTCTCTCTCTTTCACACACACTTTTACTATCTCACTTTCACACACACACACACACACACACACACACACACACACACACACACACACACACACACAC
>MU204349.1:1167260-1177385 GCA_017309775.1 Paedocypris sp. Pulau Singkep | reverse complement strand
CTCTCTCTCTCCAGTAGAAGGACACCTAACCTTGCGTGTGCAGTATTACTCTCTCTCTCTCTCTCTCTCAGCTGGTGGTTGGGGAGGTGGAAGCCATTAGGAAGCTGTTTTCCTGCTCATGCTGAGAGATGCAAACTCGGGTTCGAGTCGTCGTCCGTCATCGGCTGACTGTGATGGAAGCGTCACGCAAGGTGTCCGAACCCGACCAATCGTCTGTCTGCGTTTGTGTGTGTGCGTGAGGCCTGAGCGCAATTAAGCAAAACTCATTTATAATGAAAAAAACCCAAAAAAAATAAAAAAAAAAAGCAGATCAGAAAATCATATGATTTTTTTATATTGCACGCACGCACACACACTCGAACTCAGTATAATATAATAATAATATTAATAATAAGTATATATTTTATAAGTATATACATTTATAAGTAAAATAAATCATTCATTTTTGCCGCCGTTCAGCACACAAGGACGCCGTGCCAAGAAAAATTGAATTGAACCAAAAGAAAAAATGGATTAGTAGGAAATAATAAACAAATAAGATGAAGTGTTTTTACTTATATCCATTATTAATTATAACTATACATTTGTTGACTTTTGCTCTCTCTCTCTTTCACACACACATTTTCATTCTCTATCTCTCTCTCTCTTTCTCCACACACACACTTTCATTCTCTCTCTCTCACACACACACAAACCTACACTCTCTCTCTCCACACACACACACACACACACACACACACTTTTTCTCTCTCTCACACACACACTTTCTCTTTCTCTCTCTCACACACACACACACACACACTCTCTCTCTCTCACACACACACACACACACACACACACTTTTTCTCTCTCTCACACACACACTTTCTCTTTCTCTCTCTCACACACACACACACTCTCTCTCTCTCTCTCTCTCTCTCTACACACAGTCACAGTTCACTCATTTATTCCCTCACTCCCACAGACACAAACACACACTCATTCTCTCACAATACACTCACTCTCTCATACACACCTACTCCCACGGACACAAATAAACTCATATGCAGTTATTTCCACACGACACACACACAAAGCTTTCCAACATTCATTCATTCATGTTCTCACTCTCTCCATATATATATATATATATATATATATATATATATATATATATATATATTATATATATATATTATATATATATATATATATACATATGTATGTTAATATTAATGTAGAGATGTGAGATCAGTGTGTGTGTGTGTGTGTGTGTTTATTCATTCATTCTCTCTCTCTCTCTCTCTCTCTCCATATATATATATATATATACATATCTACAGTATGTTAATATTAATGTAGAGATGTGAATGTGATATCAGTGTGTGTGTGTGAGTGTGTGTGAGTGTGTGTGTGTGTGATCATCAGGGATCGGGACTTAGACTGTGTGTAAACTCTCGGCAACAGTAACTTCCTGTCCACACGCTGGAGCAGAAGCACGGAACCGGAGCGTCGACCTCCAATCGTAATCAATCCCTTTTCTATCGGCGACTGAGATCAGGCGAATCGTTGTCTTCGCCTCGAAGCCGATAGAAACGGCCTGAGATCTGCGTGTGCGGCGGGTCACTCGGGGCACTTCCTGTTTTCCTCCATTAAAACTATCTCTGTCATCACCGAGGACCATTATGTGAGTAAACACAGGCCCCGCCTCCTCTCTCCATGTGTCGAATGGAACTGCTGGCCCTCCTCCGATATCATCAAACGCCGTTTCCTAATCCACGTCACTCATCGCAGCTGTTTGTCGGTCTGGAAAAATCTCTGTGATGTCCAGTGGAGGCCTGAGCATCCCAAACACACACACACACACACACACACACACACACACACACACACACACACACACACACACACACACACACACACACACACACACACACACACACACACACACACACACACACACACACACCTACACACACACACACACACACACACACAACGGAGTTTGTATCGTCAAGGCTAAAAGTTCGCTACAGTCGCAAAAGACAGTACTGTTTATATTTTTCAGAATGTATTTTCAAAAATTGCGTTTTAACAATTTTTTTAGGCATTTATAAATGTTTTTAATATTTTCAAATATGTATGTTTTTTTCCCTCATGGTCATTTGCATACTGGACATTACGCAACAAAGATGGAAGTGACCAAAATGCCCAATAAACGTTTAAATCAGATTGATTTTAAATAAAATTGTGCTGACATTTTTTCCACTTTCTTCCCACTTTAATAAGCAATAAGAAACTCAATTTTATTAAACCAGGTCTAAATAAATAGTTATTTGAAATTGTATTGTATTATTGCTAATTATTAATTATTCTTGTTATTTTACTAATATTATTTTAATTCACATTTTAGTTTGAACATTTGTGCGACAATTTAAATGTTTTGTTGAATAGAATTTATTAATTGTGGATGGATGATGAATATAAGTAAAAAAAAAGTTAAGAGTTAAGAGTAAAATTCATTAAAAAATTAAGAGTTTTTTTAAATTGTATTTTTATTACTATCATTTAAAATAATTATTTTATTAACATTATTGTAATTCACATTTTTAATAAAATTATTAAAATACTTTGATGTTTAAATTTTTTTCTGACTCATCCATTTTATGTCTGAAAATTCCTCTAATCTCTCTCAAAGTTGCTGAAACAGTAATACAATTCTCTGTTTTAAACCAATATGTAGTTTTCTCATAAAGTCTTTCTCATAAAGGAAGATCTGTGTAGAACGTTTGCAGGACTGAAGCTGCCGGAGACATTCGGAAAGTTCCGGCGAAACTTTACCCTGCAAATTCATAACGTGAAAATCAAAAGGATGGATCAGGAAATGCCACGAGCGTCATTCAGCACGGTCGAGAGTGAAGTGAGAGACGCCGAGTCAACAGACGAGTGTTTGCCGTCTGTCTGGTGGCTTTGAATCCGTCATGTCTTCTCATTCTGATGGTTGGGAGAAGACACACGTCCCACTGCTTCCCGAAGGAGGGAAGACATAAAGTCCCACATGTGAGACACACAGAAATAGACCTGCAATGCACCTGAAGTGACGGACACGGCTTTAGAAACCTGACACTACTGGTGAGGGATGAACTTCCTCTTCTCACGTCCTTCTGCGACTCATTAAGAAAAGCAGAGGCAGGACCAACGAGAAGATTCGCCGAAGTCGTTCTGGATCGTTCTTCTCTCTCACGCTCTGCTCAGAAAATCTGTGCCACACCATTTCTTCCCTCGTTTTTTTTCCTTCCCCCTCCGAGCTGCTCTTTAATCGTTGCCTTGGCTTTGACTTCCTAACGGTTGTAAACAAACGCAATTTTGCATTTCCTGCAGTCTAGACACAACAAAAGAACACATGCTGCTCGCCTAGCGCTCAGCGGAGTCTGACAAAACCGCCAGAAAACTGGGAATATCGTCCGGAGTCGATCGATTTAGACTCCATCGCTTCATGTACTTTAGTCTGGCGAACACGCGACGTGGAAACCGTGAGCCGCAAGTGTTCTTGTAAATACTTTTACGGTGTGTACTCGACTCGATAGCTGTCGGACTGTGAAGCGAAAGCGCTGGGAACATGAAATGAATGACATTTACCGTAAATCAGCGCCGGGATCCATCAACGGGGGCCAATGTTTGCTGGTGGAGGCCCCTGGTTGAGTGGATCCGGCAGAAAATATGAAAGAGACAAAAAAAAAAAAAAAAAAGGTAAAACAGAATGAAAAAAAAAAGTTTCAATTTCAAAGCACTGACATTTACTGTATAAAACGAAACTTTTGAGAGAAAACACATCTAAACGATGAATTAATGTGAGATAGAAATCCACATGCTGGTAGAATCAACTGTAGAAAATTAACTTTTAAGGTTGAAATTGTGCGAAAAAAGAAAGTCTCGCATTTAGCGGAATGCAGTAATTTTTTGCTAAAAAGTAACAATAATATCAGATGTGACAAGCCGCTACAAAAACGTAGTATTCAGAGAAAGCAACTTTGTTTCTTTCTCATTTCCCCTAAACTTCAAACTCAAACAGGTTCACCGCACCGTTCTGAACTATTTGTAATTTCAGCCCGCAATTCGCAGACGCTTTCGCCACTTTCAAAACAACAAAAAGTAAAAGACCAAGAAACAGACATTTGAATTTCAAACAATTAAATTCACGGTATAAAACTGTACTTTGGGGGGGAAAAAAACAAAAACAACCGTGAATCACTGTAAAAAAGAATTCCCGCAAATGTGATGAACTGTAGAAAACTGTAACTTGTAAAGCTGAAATTGTGTGAAATGGGTAGAAAGTCTCGCATTTTACGTAAAATTTACGATCATTTTTTTCTCATCTCACCTGTTAAAATGTAGCAATAGTATCAGATGTGACACGCCGCTACAAATATTAAGTATTCAGAAAAAGTAACATTGCCTTTTCATTTCCCCTGAACGTCAAACTCTGCGTAACGCCTGGATCACCACGCCGTGTAACTATGTGTAGCTTTCAGATGATTTTAAAACAAAAACCCGTAAAACAGAAAGACAAATAAACGTTTGATTTTACAAGCACAGAAATTTACGATATAAACTGTACTTTGGGGGGGGGGGTCACTGTAAGAAAAAGTTCTAGAAATTAAATGAACTGTAGAAAACGGTAACTTCTAAGATTTAAACTGTGTTAAAAAAAGTGGAAATTCTCATCTTTTGCGGAAACTATGTTATGTTTTTCTTATGACACCAGCTAAAAAATAACACGCAGCTACAAATATATTCAGGTACTAGAATATATAATATTATAAATAAAATAAAATAAAATATATAATATTCAGGTATCTACTTTTGAAAAAAAATAAATAAATAAAGCTGATATAAAAACGGCGAGTCACTGTAAGAAAGTAGTAGAAACTGTCGAAAACTGTAACGTCTAATGTCAAAAAAATTTTTTAAAAGTAGAAAGTCTCGCCTTTTAGGGAAATTACAATAGCGTCTCACACCTGTTAAAAAGTAACAGTAAAAGTGACATTGTTTCCCTTTCCTTTCTCCTGGAGGTCTGAACTTCACGAGTCGTTCAGCCCGTGATTCGCAGACGCTTCCGCCACTCGGCTCCCCACAAGCCGTAAAGCCTTTAAGGTGGAAGAAATAACCCTGGGAAAGCTTAATAGTTCATATCGGCCGTCTCGCTTACAGCGTTTCTCTGCCGTAGCGGAGCATCTCTGGTCTGGAGGACAAAGCCACGCCGCGGCCGTACATCTGTGAGTTCCCAAACAAAGCTGTGTTTGTCAGCGCCACTCACTTGCGCTCATGAAAGCAGACACTTGCTTGAAAAACTTCCCTTTTTTTTTTTTCCAGGGAAACACTCTAAACCAACATCCTGGTATAAATTTGCAAAACGCAATACTGGCCGGATTGTGCGCGGGACAGACGTGGGCCGCATACAAATACCCCCCCTCTCTAAAGCCCCCCCCCACCCCGTTTCTCTTTATCCTCACCAGCTAATGTACAATAAATCAACAAAAGAGCATTAACGTGGAGTATCGGGAAGCCGAGTGTTATTGTACCTCTTCTTTTTTTTAAGCATTTAATTGGAAGGGTCCCGTGAAACGCTACACGACCCGTTCGAGTGACTTTTCCCCAAATCTGAGAAAAGATTGATAAGAATTTCTTCCCGCTGTTAAATCTCCTCCGCTTTTTCGCCCTCCCTCCACCCCCCATTCCTTTTCAAGAGACGTGGAGGGCTTTTTTAAATTTTTTTCACCGATGGGAGAATAAAGTTTCAAGTGCGTGGCATTTGAAGGTAAGGGAGTGAAATCGGAGGCTGGTGGTCGGGGATAAGGCGAGGCTGGGAAAGAGGGAAGTTGGCAGTGATGCCCGGCCAGACTCGCTCCCCCCTCCCCGCACCAGGTGTCTGCTACATTTAAATGATACTATTATTCATAGACAAGAGAGCAGGGTATTAAAAGTCCCCCCAAAAAATCATTTGCAATTGAATACAGATATAATCCTGGAAATATAAGTTTCCATTTAGGGCTTGCCATTAAGCTAACAAGGAGGCCTTTGTACAACATGTGTGTATTAATCACGGTCGGGGGAAAGGGGCAGGAAGAGAGAGAGTGGGGGGGTGGAGAGAGAGAGAGAGAGAGAGAGAGTGAGTGAGCGCTGTCCGTGCGTTCACATGCAAATTGAAATGTTCCTCATCAGAAAGCAGCTTATCACTTCGCCTCGTGCGCTCGACCGGCCCATTGGACTCGGGGTGGGCGTCACGGAAAAAAAACACCGGTGACATTTCCCTCCACTTGTTTCGACTGCCCGACGTCACATGTCGATCACATCATGTTCGCACCGGTCACGGTGGTGGGTTCGATCCGAGGACTGGATTTCTGCGCACCAGTGGAGTCCGCTTCCCCTCGATGTGGCGGATTTTGAAGGGTCCTCGGCGCCGCCCACTCGGCCCCCACTGCTCCTTCACAAAAACGCCGCCCCGGTAATCATTACATCACCGTCTCTCTAAGCCGATTTCCAGCAGGTCTGACTCGGTTATTAAAATAGTAATTAATTTTTGTCTGTGGCAACAAAAGCAAGTGCTTTTCGCCTCCCACCAAGTGTCCCTGAAGAGGGCAGGGGGGCACGTAATCCCCTCCAGTCGGGTACAGTAAGAGCGCCGGGTGATGTGACGGAATCGATCGCAGCGCCTGTGATGGACTCATGACACCCGCGCGGCGGCGAGACGACAGGAAGCCCGTTAGAAATCACAGCTTTAGGCTTTTATTTTGACATCACCCACAAGACACGAGAGAGATTAACGATTATTAACTACTTTGACTCTGGCAATAGAAGAATATATTCTTTTTCTTCATTTCAAGGAAAACTATTCCAAGATCTTTCAATACGTCACAAAAACGTATTTCTCTACACTCCCACAATACTCTTGCCAACAGTATTCCACTAGGATTTTGTACTAGTATTTTGATTTTAATACTCCCACATTACGTCCAGAAAATGTTCTCAATACCCCCAATACTCTCACTAAAAGTAATGTTCTTTCGTGTTGCTGTACTCTCACGAAAGTGTTGTTCTTTAATTTTGCAAAAATGGGAAAAAAGATGACTTTCATTTGTCTCCGAATCAGTTTGCAAGACTCGGGCAAAACTCTCACAAAAAAAAGTTTATCTTTTGTACTACTCTCTGAGTAATTTCACACAGCCACAACTCTCTCACCACACTCCAAAAAGTTTTTTTTTTCATTTTGCAAAAAAAGGATAAATAATTACTCCTTTGTCTCAATTACTCGTTTGAATCATTTTGAAACAAGACTCAAGTAACACTCATCCAAAAAGTATTGTGAGATCTCGCATTTTCGTCCATGTCAAAAAAAACTTAAGGAAGATCGGTCAAAACTTTTTACAATACTCTTACAAGAAAAATTACTTTTTCGTTTCGCAATACTCTCAGAATAATTCTACAATACTCTTGCAAACTATTCCAAAAAAAATGCATTCAAAGAAAACTTAGGGAAGATCGTTAGATCGTTAGTCAAAACTCTTGCAAGAACTAATACTCTTACTTTGCAATAGTCTCGCAATCATTTTACAACATTATCACAAAGAGATCTATCCATAGTAGAAACAACACGCTTTTCTGCCACGTCCCATCAGGGTCTCCGTCTGGAACGGACCGGACAATACGGCGATATGACTTTGAACAGCGCAGCCAGACGTTTCCATTGCAGATTAAGTGAAGTCGGCGAGGGATTACGGGCAAAATCAGCAGCAAGTTAAGCTCAGAGACAAGAGTTTTCCTTGGAAACAGCAATCATGTTTAAAATCTAAGTTGGAGAAGATTTGGGGAGGAGGAGGGGGGGGGGGCAAAGGAATAAAAGTTGACTTTGAAAGCCTTTGAGTTCCCGGACGGCCCATCTGCCATAAAACGCCATTGTAAAGCGGGACACGGGAAGCCGAGATTGATGACTTTGAGTCTTTCAAAAAGCTGTTTGTATAAGTGGAGTTATGCTAAAAATGCGCGGCGATAATATTCGTCCGAAGCGGAGCATCGCGGCCAATGACAAACGTTCTGTTTGACTCGGTGGACTCGGTCCGCTGGTGCGTCTGAAAGACGGAGGAAAAAGAAGTGGGTGGGAAAACATTTGCCTTTCTCCGAAATTAAGTCGTTATTTCACACAGCCATAAACGCGTATCCTGAGCTACTCGAGCTGTCGCGGCTTCCCGTCACATCACAATAGACATGTCAGCAGATCATCTCTGGACGCAGGCGCACACGCCCCTTTCCCAGCATTTACATTTCCCATATGAATCCGCCGGCGTTGTAGCGCTGTCACAACAAACTGCTTTCTCTCTCGCGCTCTTGTTTGTGAGCGAACAGGCCACTTTTGTTATATGGTTCGCTGTAAAGTCTCAGGCTTTATCTGGCCTGTAAAGAAGCAACAGGTCATAAAAGTCTGGGCTTTTACTGCTCGTCTTCTCCGTGATCGTCATCATCATCAATGGGGGGGCTGTCGGGGGTAAGTGTGTGGGGCCGACGCCAGATCTGAAAGAGACTTCCTCATGCAGAAGTATTTAATCTCCTTCCGCGGAATAAAAGCGGGGACGGAAACCCGCCGCGAGATGTTCCGTTCTTTATTGCTGGTGGCGATCAAAGCGCTCGTCATTGTTCGCCCGGCGTTATTTCTCCAAGTGTAAAAGTCACTTGAGCTAAATGACGGCGGTTTGATTAAAAACCTGTTGCGTTCTAGAACTGATCGTCTTTGAAGAGTTGTTTTTTTTTTTCTGGGTGTGCTTTTCAGGACAATGTTAAAAAAATGCTTTTATTTTTAAATAGAATGAACATTTTCATTCCATTTGAAGCGATATGAAATGTTTATTTTTTCAAGTGCAAACATTTTAAATGTATTTCAATGATACAAAACAGTGCATATATAACATATTTATACATACGTTCAACATATGTAATAAATCAATCAGTAATGTTTATTTTCACATTTGGATGCATCTTTGAGATATACTTTTTCAAATTCTATTTTATAAACACAGAAATTACAAGTAATGCTAACATGTAAAGATTCATCCTTTTACATTGATTTCAATACATTTCTTAAAAATGTTAATGTAATAATAATATACAGTATATATACATGTACCACATATATATCCAGTTATTCACTACATAAATACGCATATACACACATGTATATCAGAACGTACTTTAATAACGATTTTAAAAGCTTATTGCTCTGCACACTGTACCTCATTTAATGACTATAAAATTGTAATGTATTTAAAAATTTGTAATGTATATTTTGTACAAACTTTTAATACTGATGCTTAATATAATGTATGCACATTAAGTATGAGTACACTATTTACATATACAAATGAATATACTGTATACATCAACCGGGGGCATTTATATTTTATTGCACAATAAAAGTATCGTCACAATAATGGTGGTAATGCGGTTTAGCCCATTCCTAACATACATACAAATACATACATACGTGTGTGTGTGTGTCTCTATATATATGTGTATATTACAGTTTATTATATGTATTGTATATATTATATTATATGTATATTATAGATTGCGTAACCTATATACGTATATATGTAGTAAAGAATAATTATTATATTTAAATAAAAGTAATCTTCTATAATAACATAATAAATAATAAATTTACAATCACTTACAAAGTTATAATTCTGAAAGAATTCTATAACAATATGATAATAAATGATGTACAATTTATACATGTAAAATGATAATTATACAACAATTCTTTAACACAGTAATGTATTATATGGAAACTAAGTTTAAAATAAGTGTGGTCTATGCATTCTGAACACATTGATCTTATGGTGTAACGCACTCTCGTGTCTGATTTACCCGGCCGATGAGGGGGAAATCCTCTGGCAGGACCTTCAGCGCACTAATGACCAGATCTGACATGACCACCACTGGCTGGCAGCCCTGGCACCTCAGGACAGAAAGAGTGAGCACCTGCATGCCTGAGCTCCGCCCGTGCCAACCCACAGCAGCTGGCACCGGCCCAGAGAAGACGCCTCGGCAGCGGGCCTGACTCAGGATCGCGACCCCCCCCCCCCCCCCCCCCCC
>MU204349.1:1091876-1123183 GCA_017309775.1 Paedocypris sp. Pulau Singkep | reverse complement strand
ATATATATATATATATATATATATATATATATATATATATATAGATTTTGTAACCTTTTTGAATTTGAACGTTTTCAGGAGGTTCAATGTTTATTTCCCCCCTAATTTAAATTTAATTGCAAATTTGCAAAAAATGTAACAATGTATTTTTACTTTTATAGAGTTTTAAAGATCTGGTGTGTGCAAGGTTCAAAATTCAGAGGAGTTTTAGTGTCTTAAGACTGGGTAATATAATAAATATAACTGTGCTTTGATGTAATATTTAAAACTACATTATTATTTTTAAAAGAAGGTCAAAATAGCTGGTTTTTGGACAATACGATTGAATATTCCTGATATCAAAAGATCAAAAAGAGCTAAAAATCGCTCTCCTTGATTTGGCAAATTTGTGAATAAAGTCCCATTTTGTTCATTAAATGTAGATTTTGTGACCTTTCTGAATTTGACCGTTTTCAATGTTTTTTTTTCTTCCAACTTTAAATTCAATTGCAAACTTGCAAAAACAATGTAACAATGTACTTTCACTGAATTGTTGAGTTTTAACGATCTGATATGTGGAAGGTTCAAATTTCAAATGTGTTTTAGTTTAGCAACAATAAGATGCAATAAGACTGGATAATATTAGGAATATTACTGATAATATCACACAAATGCTTTCCCTGAGTTGGCAGTTGGGTAAAATATTGGACATTTATTAATTTAATTTAGTAAAAAGCAGTAATTGTTGCTTCCCGTTTTTTGCAACTTCTTTGAATTTAATAGTTTTGGACACTTGTTTTCTCATTTATTTAACTTTGTTTGCAATCAATTTTCTTAAAAAAATTGTTTTGTCCTTTAACACTGAGTTATGAGTGTTGACAGATCAATAATTTAACAGGTTGTTAGTGGCATTTCGGTCACGCATTTATAGTCAACAGATGATTAGATCTCTCAATACGATTAATCAGAATTTTCCTCAAAGTCATTTTGATTTTATTGACTAGTTTTGCTTCCAAACTGACATTTATTCACTGACTGGAGTTTCTCGTCTCTCCGTGTTTGAGAGAAGAGCGAGTTCTTCTTATGCAACGGCATAACAGCTTAAATGTCAAAGTGCAAGAAGCAGCACATTTTAGCGCGTTCAGGTCTGGAGCGAGTGATATCATTATCATCACAGCGACGCATGTTTGCCGCTAAAGTGCGAATGAATTACTGCCTCCATCACGAGCGTCATGACTCATGACCGGCTTCTTCTTCCACGTTCAAGTCGTCCTACAAGAAGTGATGAACCCTATCCAGTCACTAACCATAAGCGTGGTGGTTATTTTTGCTTCAAGTCCCATTGGCTCCTCAAACTTCTTCTCGCCTGACTCTTCTTGCACATGATTTCTTTTCCGTTCGTTTTCAAGGGTTCATTTCGTGGTCATCTATCCTCCTCTCCACAGAGACCCCAGCACTCTTCCACCCGGCGCCGTGGAGACGTCAACCCCGTGGTGCACTTCTTCCGGAGCTTTGTGAGTATCCACGGCGTGATGTTCTCTTATCGGTTCCGCGTGAAGGCGACAGTAAAGCGCGAAAGGTAAAGATGGAGACGCGAGAATGACCTGTTCACACCTCTCCAGCAGCGCGTTAGATCACACAGAATAGACGCACTAGAGCGAAGACTTTTTTGAAAAAGCTTTTTTGGCTCCAAATATAGATTTTTAAAAGGGCTGTCAAAGTTAACGCGTTAACTCGTGCTATTAATTAAATGTGTGTATTCGCGTCAAATTTTATTAACGCCATTAATCGCACTTCCGGTTTTTCCGGCACTTCCGGTATTTCCGGTTTTGCCGGTTTTTAAGTTTCACTTCAAAAACATTCTGAACGTTATGTAAGTTCTTTCTGTACTTATGGAGACTTAAAGACATATGTTTCATGTTAGAGTGATAAGTATTTATTGAGTTAGTTTGTTTTCGGCTGACAAAAAAAGGCAAATTGTGCTTCAAGTTTTAGTTTTATTATTTATTTATTTTTACAAAAAACATATGTCCTGTTTTTATTAAGGGTGTAACCTAAAAAAAAAATGGTTACTTCAAACTTTCAATTTGTGTTTTCAAACAAAGTGAATAAAGAGTGACTCGACCTCGGAGAGTTAAAAAAATTTAAACAAAAATTATACTAAATGATATTGTAGTATTTAAACTAGTGTATATTTAGTGTTGCGTTTACATAAATGTACACATTACACCTCATTATCTATTATTCCAAGCTTTAGTCATTTAATCGCCATTAATCGCATTTAATTTGGTCAGGTGAGTGCGATTAACTAGTTAAAATAATGTAATGGTTTGACAGCACTAGTTTTTAATGATTCCTCAATGGGGAAATCTTGGAGCAGTGGGCAGCCTCTCGGACCTCTCGCACACAAAGTCCAATTCTCCAGCACTGGACTGGCGTCATGTTTGACATACAGACGTTACACTCACTTACATCACTGGGATTCTTCGCCATTTACTGGGAATCATTGTCGGAGACTGCAAAGCTGCAATAGATTGTGTGGCTTTAATAGAAAACAATCATTATTATTATTATAACATTATTGTTTTATTCTTTTTATTATGTATATTGACAAAAATGGAACTTGTAAAACCAGGATGAATTTGTAATATTCAAAATTGTTGCTTGGAATTATTGATTTGGGCATAATGCTACTAGGCCTCAAATGCCAACAATTGCGGACTTTGCTGATTATAATTTAACTTTTTTTCAGAAGTGATATAAAACTAAATGAGACTAAATCATCAGTACGTCACAATTCAGAATCCACGAGATCAAAGTGATTACTTAAATCAAAATATCCAAATTCTTCAAGAATGTCCACTATGAAATAAAAAATTGAAGCAAAAGACAAACTTTGTCATTTTGAGTTAAATCAGAGGTCACCAAAGGTCAACTTCGGAACTTAAACTAACATAAACTCCAAACTTTTTTGGAGTTTTCCTCAAAAAAAAAAAAAAAAAAGCTTTTCCTAAAACCGCTCTTCTTAGAAGCACAGAATCCTTTCTGCGGACAGGCCGCGAAACATCGTGAATATTTCATCGCATCCTGCATCGAGAATCTGGTTTTCCCCCATGAAACCGTAATTGTAGTTGTCCTGGCTTGGTAATTAAATCGACGGCGGGTTTTTTTTTTATCATTCACCCGCCGTACGACGAATCCTCAACCTCTGAATAAAACATCCATTTTAGCGGACGGCGAACGTCGCAGGATTCCAAACTAAAAGTCTTCTGTTGTTTCCCTCAAGGTTTCCTCTCCTCGTCCCAAGTCAAGGGTGAGTCCCCATCTCACTTCTCTACCACACGTAGACATGCCAGACTCTGTCGTGTACGTGCAGGTATACGTACAAGGTCCTCGTTTGTTTGGTTTTTTTTCCAGATTAATTTTTTATGATTAAAGACGTTTAATGTGCAATTAGTCCAGGCCACGAGGTGACCACCATTGGTTTAAGCCTCAATGCTCCAGCTAGAGAAACACACCTGACCCGTGATCGTCACTCCACCTCTGGAGAATATTAACCGTTCTCCGTCCTTTTTTCCATGTGCAGTGGAGGGAACTGTTGGGCCTGGTACGTCCTTCTGCCTTCCAGTGATTCGCAGACCCGAGAGTCGTCCTTCCCCGTGTCTCGTTGCTAATCGATCTGTGGTGTGACCCGTCCAGTCTTATTTGTGAATTAACCTCCGCATCGCTGCTTCACACGGCCGTGTTTGTGAGACGTTGAGAGCGTTTCGCCGTCGGCGTCTCTGATTGGCCAAATGTGCTACGCTGCATCAAAGAGTGATCTCTCAAACACGCAGCTCAGATTCCTGTTCTCTCCTGTCTTCTGCTCATTCCCTCATTTATCTCCCTTCATGTCGTCTGTAATGGAGTCTCTGCCCAACCACAGCGACTCTCTGCTCCTCCACGACTTTGAGACGGCCAGACTTTTTCTAAACCGAAGCCGGTAAAGCAGCTTTTTCTTTAAGGGTCTTCAAACTATTCCTCCGCTCTGGGTTTAGTGTAGAGCGTTCGGACCATTCACTGACTCACCAGCGCCCCCTGTGTTTGGTTTTGGTAGTTTATTTTTTTAATTCTCGGGCAATGCCAACGTGTAATAATCTTTCGTCTTGCATGGGAGTTTGATTGCATGCACGCTTGGAAACTCTCCGTTCCTAACATTCCTGAAATTGTTTATCGGTTTGGAAAATAATATTAATAATAATAATAATAATGAGTATTTGTAGGGCGCTTTTCACAGTTTTAACTGACTCAAAGCGCAAAATATGTAATGATAGATTGTCGGATACGACTCTAACTGGAAGCGCTTTCACTCTCGCAAAAGTTGTAATTGGACAAGTCAAATTCCCCTGAATTGGTTAAACCAGAACAGCATCTGAACGTATGGAATCAGATTAGTGCCAAAAAATATCCAACGTAAATTTCTAAAAAACTAACAAAAATGCTTCACATTTAGGTTTTTTGTTTTTATTTTACTGGCAATTTTCATGTTTTCGCTTGAAACTTTATTTTCCGCTTCATATTTTTTGTTCTTTTAATTTTTTTTTTTCATTTTGACTTCTGGCACATGCTTCACATGCCAACCCTTACTCTGATTTGCTGGTGAGAATGTGATTGGCAGCTGCTTGACCAGGAAGTGGGAGAGAATGTAGCTCCACCCCCTCATGAAAGTCGTGCCAGAAGTCCAAACAAAAAAAAATGAAACGAACGAAAAAATCTGAAACGAAGGTTAGAGTTAAACAAAGGATTGCAAGTAAATAAAGAAAAAGAAAAACGTAAATGTGAAGCATTTTTGTTAAAGTTTCGTCATAGTTTCTTAAATATTTATGTTACCATAAATTTTGTTTTCATACTGAACCGATACTGGGAAAGTAGAACGTTTCTGATTTTCAAATTCTATAAATTTACCCAAGAAAAGTATGAACTTGAAGGCATGTGTAACTTGACGCAAAACAAAAAGCTTCTGTAACGTATATGTATATTTTTGTATAATTGACAACTCAATAATTAAACTTCATAAACCTACAATAAGAGTTTAAACAAAAATGCTTACACTTGACGATATAAATAAATATCAGCTGAACATCACACATTCTTAACTTCTACGTTTTTAAATATTCAAGCTACACAGTCAATTTCATGCTTTTGGGCTTGGAACCTACAGCCTCCGTGTGTCTAGCTTCGTACCGAAAGAGCTGGTCCGGCGTGTCCTCGCAAACCATGTGACCAGATCCTGTGTGTGGGCGTGGCCCCGGGTTCCGTCTGTGTGCTGACGAACTATGTGTTGTAGGCCGCTCCATCCAGCCGTGGCACGGAGAGCGTTAGATCCCCTCAAAGGCGCAGGAGGGAACAGAATACATTCTCCAGAATCTTCAAACTGGTGAGCCTGACGCAGCAGCACATCTGAGAGCAGAAACTCAAAGACGACTCACATGTATTTACAGCCAGTTATTCATAATCGACGCCAATTACGGCTGCAGATGTGCTTTTATGCCCGAGTCGACAATGGAAGCCATTTCAAACACGGAGACGTCATTTAGACGTAAATAAGACGTTAAAATCACGTTGCTTGGCTTAGAATCCACCTTTTGGCGTCGGTTGTGAAAAATACGAGATCGGTGAATCGTTTGCTATTGACCTGAAGTGACCCCGAGCGCAGGCGTCTCTCCGTGAGGCCTTTTGATTTGAATTAAGTCTTTCAGAGTCGTATTACCGACGCTGGGAGGAAGTCGCGTCTCATCCGCTTCAATTCCGCGGCGAGCATTGAGTCTTAGCGAGCGGCGTAATCTCGCGCGTTCACGTGGATATTGAGAGCCTCGTTTCACACGCGTCTTTCGCATCAGAGTCTTGGGATTTGATTTAAAGTAGATTAGGAAACGGCGACTGACGCTCAACCACACAAATGAAAAAATCTCAGCTGCTGCCAATGAAACGCTGATTTTCTTTCTGCTATGCGGCTGGAACGTAGATGTAGATACACCCACTCAGTTATACATGTTATGAGTTGCTTTTTCATTTTTGGTTTGGCTCTGGGTTTGATAGCGGGACACACCCCCTGCATTGGTGGCCAACCAATCACAGAGCGGGACACACATATTCACACTCTCACCTAGTGAGTTTATACGTTGCTGACAATGTATGATTTTGGGAAATTTCAGGCTGATTTCACACATCGCCTAGGCATTCTATACGATTCCCGAATGGTGCAACGGCAAAGTGTGAAACAAGCTGTTGAACATATCGTCAGCGTCTTCTCAAATCGCAAAAGACGGAGTTGTTATTTGTCGATAAAAGTACCGCTTTCGATTCGTCCGATGTCTCACCCGTTCTTTACAATGCCTAGACAAAACGTGCAACCACACGGACAATGTCCTAAAAGCACTTGGGAATCTATGTACGTACTTATTCCACTTTATTCTACAGTCATTACCGCATTGGTTGTAAAAGGCCCGGCAATCGTATGGAGTGTATATTTCGCTCAAGTCACCAACGATTTCTCTTTCTTCCCCACACCTAATATCATTCTCTTCCCTTTGCACTTTCCCCGCGACAATCTCTCTGGAACACAGGACACAATCAAATCAAGCCGTCTTTGTGCTGTGGCGGCGAGAACGCCGAGTGCTCGGATCACTCTTTATGGAATGTAGCATGGCTTGCTACGCTAGGCTGATGTACCTTTCGGGGACACGCCATTCTCAACCGACAAACCAGCCGAAAATTGCCCAACGCTTTTTGCTATTCCGTCGCGGGCTTTTGGTAATACTTCTCAGAACTAACGGCGGCGCCACGTCGAGTCCTTTGCTCGTGTCGCAAGGCGGAGCGACAAACTCAGACGCTCGACGCTCTTCTCCTCTTCCCTCAGGGTGAAAGCCGATCTCGTTCTCCACCCAAACGCTGGAGCACCATCTTCTGAGCCCCTCTCCCAGCAGAGCAGCACAGAGACGGACCAGCGCGATGAGGAGGAGGAGGAGGAAGCTGAGAGGGAGGATCTCTGCCCTGAGGACTCACACGCCGCCGCGGGTTTAACGCACTAACGTTGACGGCTTGGCTTCGTAGATATAGAGAAGCTGCGTAGGCTTTGATTAGCACGAGTGACTGTGTGTTTGCCAGTGTGTCGATTCGTTGTCGGTGCCAGTGGACGAGTGACGTGGTGGCGCGTCGGAAGTCTCCCTCCAAAATCACATTTCGGCCGATGCGAAATTACGGACGACCAAAAGAATCAGCTAAATTAGGCTAAAAATTCAAACAATTGGCGGCTCGTGAGCTCTAGACGCACGACTGCGGGGTCTCAGTGATGCGTTTTGTACTCTTTTAGTGTCTTTGTCCGGTCTTTGTGTGTTTATGTTCTTTGTGTCCGCGTGTAGAGAACTTATCGTGAGTTTGAGCGAGATAACGACCATTAATACTTCCAACCCTTTAGCCGTCGTTTAATTTGGATTGAGAGTTCATTAGCCCTGAATTGATTAAACGATGACTAAAAAGCCTATTTATTTGTTAAAAAACATAGATATAGTCCTGATGCCCTGGATGTTGCACTGCAGCGTTGGCGTTAAAATGCTTGTGAATGTTGTCCGCGTCACAGGTGTGCAATTTCCGTGTTATTTCAGAATGTAATTACCCGGCTGATTAATTTTCAAATAACGGACATGCAGAATCCGGGACAAAAGAGTCACTGGGAGTGGAGAGGTGATGAAAGAAGGGAAATTGGAAGTGGAAGAGGGAGAATTGCGCGGAATGAAAAGGGCTTTGGGACGGAGGGAAGGGGCGTGTGTTCCGCTGAGGTTTCTGTGATGTTTCTCACCCGTCCTAATAATGTCTCTCATAGACGTCCTGTCTACGCTGAATAAACATCAGGTCAAATATTCTCCCTGTCGGCGCTGGATTTGTCTCAAAATGGTGCTACGGTTTGGATCGTCTGAAGCGGTGTTCACGTGTAATACCTTTAACCATCAGTTGGTTGATAAATTAACGACAAATAAAGAATCAGAATTGTGAATTGTGTCTTTAAATTCTCGCCGTCTGCATCGTTTGAGCGCGCATATTGAGATGCATTTAATGAAGTGACCTCCGTCTTTGTTGCCTTACTTTGTTGTTAATACAATTCATCAAGCAGGTTGTTTTTAACAGGAAGTCTTGGCTGAGGATCGAGTTAGTCAAAAAAAAAAAAAAAACAAGCCACTGTCAGGCAGTTCTTAGTTTAAATCCCACGTCTCAGTGTCATTATTATTAACAAGTTAATGAATTGCCAAATAATGCTAAGAATTGCTAAACAGCTTTTAGCAATTGTTGGTAATTTACCATTTGTTGGTAATTTACCGTTTTCTACATGTTAGTAAAAAATATAAAGCATTTAACATTCATTGAGTAACACCATGTCAACAACTGAAATCAGAGTGAAATGAATGGTTAAAATCAAACTCGTTTGGCCTGGTTTTCACACACTGCGTCACAAATTGTAATTTGTAAAAATTCTGTAAATCAATATCCACAATCAATTAGATCCCAATCCAATGTAATATGTATTATGATTTGATGATTTGTTATGGCCTGTCAAACACATATGCATTAATTTGTTACATGAAACATTAATATATACATAATGCCCATGTGTAAAGAAAATAAACTAGTAAATTAAAACTTTCTATATTTTTACATTGGAAGTAGGCTACATAAAAACTTTACTAGCCAATGATTGTAGCTATTTTATATATAATAGTTGTTACTGCTAAAAACACAAATATTTTAACCATCCAATTAAATACTATTAGAGAAGTCTGTGGAGTTGTAAAAGAGAAATACTACTGTTATTCAATTAAAGACGGTGTATTTTAACGTCAGTGTTCATACTTTCGTGAAAACATATTTTACATTGCTATCACTGTATCACAAAGTGATTTTGTTGTAGCACCGCCCACAAAGACCCGCCCAAATCGCCCCTTTTTTTGGGGTATTAAAAGTAGTAACCCTATATAAAAGTAAACGTGAATGAAAAAAAAGAAATATACCAAGCCCAAATGTCCAAAGAGCTCAAATTTGTATTCTTCTCGCAGCCAGACACGTTTTATTTTTGCCTAAAAACAGTATGTGAGATGAGTGCGGAATATGTTTGTCAACCGAGTTAATTCTGAGGTTTTTTGATCTGAGGCACGTGTCTTAAAACCAACCAATCAAATCAGTCGGAGACTCGCGCTCTAGACCAAGTCCCCCCCCCCAAAAATACGATTTCAAAGACGAACAAAGATTGATCAATGTATGAATGTTCTCTCGTTCTTTTGAAAAGTCCATCTTTGAAGACGTCTCCGAGGACGCCATTGATCCCGGGTGAAGTAATATTTAGAGAAAATGACAAAACGCAGCAGACGGACGAGACCTCCGCGCGATAACGGAACAAAAGCCGCGAATTAACCGGGCCAATTAATCAGAGACACGGGGCGATGACTGATGTGACGACCGTGCTAACGTGACGCGTGTTGACATCATCAGCATCGGATACGTGACATCAGACAAGCTCTTCACACCTGGAGACTTCACAAATGGACTTTCCATTCACTCTCTCAACGGCGTCACGTGCTCTCGACATGTTTCCTTACGTGGTTCGAAATGGTAAAAAGCTTGCGTGATACGCGCGCAGGTCGTTACACGGGTTCCTTTGAAGAAAGTGTCTTTGATCTTTTCTTTTTTTCTCCTGGATATCAGTATCTCAGTACAAACGAACTCTCACGCAGGCCATAATTCATCTGCTCCGTTGCACATGGCAACTGCCGCGATTTTATTGAATGAAGGCAACAGCGCCCTCTTCTGGCCGGACTGTAACCCGACATTAATAGTGTTTTACCTCACTGGCTCGATCTATTTTCATTTCCTTAAAATAAAGAAGTCAAATATAAAAAACAGTATGAATGAATGTCTTGCATGTCCTGCAATTCTGACTCAAATTCAAATGACGTATGTTTAAATCGTTTAATTACGTATTTTCACGAGTACTTTTCATTTCGAGCAGGCGACAGCGCCCTCTGTGGTCAATAAATGAGTTTATTTTTACTTAACATTAAATCAAATCAGAATCAGAAATTCTTTATTCATCACCTTGGGGGAAACTCCTTTTTGTTTCATGCTCTCTAAAACAACCCTTGATTGACAAACATTAATAGGAAATAAATAGACAGAAAAGAAAGAAATACTATATAAATATAAACACACACATATATACGCATACATATACACTCACACTACTGTATATGCCATATATGTACACAAACGTAGTTCTAAAATATGGTCTCTGTACACAAGAACGTCACAGTTTTTTACTGTAAATTTAGTTATTTACAGTCCTAAAAATAAAAATATGGTATGTACACAAAAATGTCACAGTAACAATCGTTGATGGTTAATCACATGAATTCTAAAGTAAAGTGATTTTGCGACAACAGCTTTTGAAAATGAACAAAATGAAACGAACCGTAAGGAAACGGTATACGCATTTTAATTAAATTCTAACAAATTGTATTTTATTTAAAGCTGGAAATAGCGCCCTCGTTTGGTTGGACAGGTAAGCTATACGTATTGTATATGTAGAAATGCAATGAAAGGTGTATCTTTAATAAAACTTTAGGGCGTTATTATAAAATGTCAATAACACCCGACTTATATAAAAAAGTCATGCAAAAAAAACATGCAAAACAAAATGAATTTAAAATAAAACTGTGCAATCGAAAAAATCTGACAGATCCATCATAGTTTTAGTTGCATCTATATAATTTCGAGAATAACGCTTTAAATAATGCAAAACAAAAACGCTTTATTAAGCTTTAAGACTTTGACTTTTCACAAATTTTACTAATTAGAACACCTCTTTAAATTGTCCCTATAATACAAATAAATTTATCTCAAGCATTTGTCCATCGTTCGTGCTTCAATAACCCTGATAAATCTGAATTATAATTGCGTGTAATCTGTAAGAGAACAACCGTGATTTTCGATCAATACGTGCAGTGTCGTGTAGAACCAGAAGAGGGCGCTAGTTATCGGGAGAATTAACGGGACAAGGCCAGATTTGATTTCGTTATTCAGGTCAATATCCCGATGCCATTTCTAATCCCCTCACCCTGATATCGATTCTCTCCATCCCTCTCTCTCTCTCTCTCTCTCTCCCGCTCTACGAAAAGTTTCAATCCATCCATCCATTCAGCTCGTCAACCTGCATGAAAAAGCAGATGTGAACAGTTTGGTGGAGGCTGACAGAGCTGCTGCTTCTCCTCCGAGGCCGGATGGGTGATGGCAGAGAGAGAGAGAGAGAGAGCGACTGTTGTCATGACACATCTCTCCCTGGTGGAGGAGGGGTTAAGCACTCAGGGATTTCCACCGAAGCAAGACTCCACACCAGCCCGACCATCTGCCCTCGCCCCAGTGCTCTCTCATTCTCTCTCTCTCTCTCAGACTTTCTCTCAGTCTCTCTTTCTCTTCTTCAGAGTATCTCTCTCTCTAGCTCAGTCTCTCTTTCATGCTCTCTATCTCTCTTTCTCTCTCTCACTCTTTCTCTATCTCAGTCTCTTTCTCTCTTTTTATCTATCTCTCCCTCTCTTTATCTCAGTCTCTCTCTCCCTCTCTTTTTCTCTCTCTCTCTCTCTATCTCAGTCTCAGTCTATTTCTCTCTTTCAGAGTCTCTTTCTCTCTATCGCAATCTCTCTCTCCCTTTCTATATCTCTCTTTCAGAGTCTCTTTTTCTATCTCAGTCTCTCTGTCTTTCGGAGTCTCTTTCTCTCTCCATCTCCGTCTCCCTTTCTCTCTCACACACAGTATGTTCTGTTTGTCTGTCTCTCTTTCTCTCTGTCTATCACTCTCTCTCTCTTTTTCTCTCAGAAGTGTAAATATGTAAAGGCAGAAGATCGAATCGAATTAAGGCAAAAGAACAAAAAGCAAAGCAAATTGGTCTGATGTAAAAATGAACAGATACACATCTGTCTGTCTACCATCTACTTGGGTCAATCCATCCATCCATTAATGCATCCATCCTTTTACATTTATATATTTGCATTTCTATCAATATCTGTCTGTCTATATTTTAGTCTGTCTATCCATCCATCTCTTTTCATTCATCAGTTTGCCTTGTTTTTCCTCGTATTACGTCAGTAGAAGAGACAATAATATTTTGGCATCACAAATAACAACAATATGATAAAACAATAAGGCACTTTGCGTACAGTCACTTATCCTCTTAGCAACTTCTTAAAGCGACAAGTGCACGCTAGTATTTCTACACACACACACACACACCCTTCTTTTTTCTCAATCTCTCACACACACATTTTCCACAGCTCTGGAGTGATGCACCTTCAAGAGCGTGTGTGTGTGTGTGTGTGTGTGTGTGTGTGTGTGTGTGTGTGTGTGTGTGTGCGGATCAGTCCCCAGGTCAAAGTTCCCCCTCCCCCTCATGAAATATTCACCTCGTCCTCTGCTGTTGTCAGAGCAACAGGCCCGACACCGAAGCCAGAAAGCAAGGGATTAGAGCGGAGGGCTGACGGGGCGTTTACCTTCACGTTCTCCAGGTTAACTAGTCTCACTCGTTTAGTTGTGTTCTTTCACCACTCGTTCAGCCAGTGTCGGACGAAGAGTGGCAGCGCAGCTTGTTTTAACTCTTTGTCTGCGTAAACTGCGCAGTCGGAGGTGAACGACAAGAATTCTGCACTACTTGATGAAGCTGGTGACCTTTGACCTCGTGGAAGAATATTCACATGCCTCCTCCCCCCATCCCTCCCTCCCCTTCTCTCTCCTTCAGTCTCCCTCGGCCCCTCTCTCTTTCTCTCCTTTATTCTCCGCCTCACGCCCTCTCTCTCTCTCTCTCCCTCTCTAGCTTTCCTTCTTTTTCTGTCTCTCACCCTCTCTCCTGCATTGTCTTTCAAGTTCACTCTCTCATTCGCTCCCCCTCTTTTCTTCATTCTCTCACCCTCTCTCATTCTGTCTCTCACCCTCTCTCCATCATTCTCTTTCTGTCGCCTTCTATTTAATTCTCTTTCTGTCTCACCCTCTCTCTCTCTTTCATTCTCTTTCTGTCGTTCTATCTCTCATTCTCTTTCTGTCTCTCATCCCCTCTCCTTCATTCTCTTTCTGTCGCTCTCTCTCTCTCCATTCTTTTTCATTCACTCACCCTCTCTTCATTCTCTCTTTCTGTCTATCACCTTCTCTTCACTCTCTTTCTGTCGCTCTCTTTCATTCTCACCCTCTCTCCTTCATTCTCTCTCTTTTTTCTCTTATCCTTTCTCCTTCCATTTCCTAAACTAAACTCCTTTATTCTCTTTCAGTCTCTCTCTCCTTGACTCACCCTCTTTTCTTAATTCTCTCTCTTTCTGTCTCTCACCCTCTCTTCTTCCTTTTCCTAACTGTAACTATTTAATTCTCTTTCTCTACTTTACTTACTTTAGTCATTTTATTCGAAGCCACTAACATTTCATTACAACTTTCACAAGTTTCTCGTCCCCTTTCCTTTTTTCTCTCTCTCCTCGTCATTCCTTCTGTCACCCCCCCCCTTTCATTCTCTGCCTATCCCTTTCTTCTTTCCTCATTCTTTTTGACTCTTGCCTCTCTCTTTCATTCTCTTTCTCCCCTCCTTTAATTGACAATTATCCTATCCTTTCATTCTTTCTTGCCCTCTCTCTTCCATTCTCTCTCACTTTTTCTCTTCTCTATTGGTCATTCTTCCATTCTCTCTCTCTCAGTGGAAACTCGAGTGGAACACAACAGGTTGTTGCTTTGCAACTATTTTCATTCCGAGCACAAATAAGGTCAAACAAGGAGTTGGAAAAAGTAAAAACCCACAGATTGCGATCTGCAGCAGGGAGCCGAAGGCAAACACCTCCTTTAGTGGCACGAAAATAGAGGAAAAAGTTCCCTAAGAGAGGGCAAAGTGTGTCTGCAATGCAAATACACCAGAGATAAAAGAGGACGGGTCGCTCTCAGACTCCAAACCAGCGCATTCATTAACCAACTACACAACGTTCTTCCGTCAGACACGAACTCGCTCGCTCGCTTTGTCGGTTCTCACACGTGATAATTTATACCCATCCTTTCTGTGTCGTGTCCAGACTCCAGAGTGTGAGTTTTTGTGTGTGCCTGAGAGGAACGGTGGGGTGAGAGAGTTCAGAATATCCCTTCCCCCCCCCAACAACTTAGAGTGAAATATCCACCCGCTCCCAGTCCTCGGGACCAAAAGTCACCCTCTTTTTTTTTTTTGTTAAAGAGCGTAAAGTTCTGCCGGTGGTGCGTGTGGCTCGGCGTGTGAACGTGTTGATTAAGGATCCGCGAGGTGGTGTGGCTGGAGGTAATGACAGGGTGAGTCTGGGATTAAATATGAGATGGGTAAATGGAGAGCAGGGAGTCGGATTGCACGTCTTTTCAGAGCCACTGTTCATACTGGAGCATTGTGAGCCGAGGGGGTGGAGCGGGTGGAGCGGGGGGTCCCGGGACAGCTGTCACAGCCTCTGCTGAGGGCCACTAATGACCGCGCTTCACAAAGGTGTCCCGCGCCAGCAGCCCGCCAGCCTCACGCACACAAGAGTTGGGAATTCTGCTGGGAAAACGGAATGTTTTTTTCTCTCGCACTTTTGCCGCTTTAGACGTATTTTAGGACGTTTTCATTGCTATTATGTATCTGACAGTTACGTATGGTCATCATAGAATCGAATGAAGGCATCAAATTATCTATCTATCTCTCTCAACCTGTCTGCCCATTCACTCATCCATCCATCCATCCATCCGTCTATCTATCTATCTATCTATCTCAACCTGTCTGCCCATTCATACCTCCATTCATATATTTACATATTCATCCATCCATCCGTCTATCTATCTATCTGTCTATCTATCACACATCCAAGAGTTGGGAATTCTGTTGGGAAAACTGCATTTTTTTCCCACCCACTTTTGCTGCTATACGTATTTCTGGACGTTTTCATTGCTATTATGTATCCGACAGTTACTTTATGGTTGTCATAGAATCAAACTAAGGCAAAAGAACAAAAGCAGAGAAAATTTGTCTGATGTAAAAATGATCTACCCATCTTGCTATCAACATCTCTGTCTCTGTCTGTCTATCAATCTACCTGGGTCGATCAATCCATCCAATAATCCATTTACATCTACATATGTATTTACATGTCTATCTATCTATCTCAACCTGTCTGCCCATTCATCCATCCATTCATATATTTACATATTCATCCATCCATCCATCCATCCGTCTATCTATCTATCTGTCTATCTATCACACACCCAAGAGTTGGGAATTCTGTTTGGAAAACTGAATTTTTTTTGTCACACATTTTTTCTGCTAAACACGTATTTTATGACGTTTTAATTACTATGATGTATCTGACGGTGACTTTATGGTCGTACTTGTTACTTCTGGTGACTTTTAGGGTCTTGAAAGTAGTCGGGAAAAAATGCGTTATTAACTACAAAACGCATGACATGGGGATTGCCCTGGTTTATCTAATGCCTGTCGTTAAAAAAAGGAAATCCAACTAAGGATGAATTATTCATCCAATAAAGCCATTTAAATATTTTTCTTGGCGCTGAGTACACGCGCGCGCGCGCACACACACACACACACACTCACTCTCGCAGGCTTTTTAAAAGTTTTCCTGTCACGTGACGATGTAATAACTTCCTGTTTGCGGCTGCGCGTCTAAATTATTGGCTGTTACAAAGCCGATGTGTTTCCGTAATAGCTCTTGCGTTAATTGTAACGACGAAACGTATATGCGCAATACTCATAACGACAATTATCACGACACTAAGTAACAATTATAAGCGATTCAACGCGATAAAAATACATTGATAACGGTTTCCAAATCATGACAATCCTTGTGCATTTTACCGTGTAGCTACGTAGTCCTTTATCACAACGTCACTTGTTTGTTCTAATAGTGAAACACGTCGAACATGCGCATTGATTTACACGAATAACGCATGAATAAAAAAAAATCTACAATTTAATAGAATTTATTACAAGTTATAAACGGTAAGAACCCAACAACTCGAGTAAATAAGGCAAGTCACGTGACCCACAATAGTAAAGCTACACTACAACTCCATTTGTAGTTAATCTCGGAAACAATCACACGTAAAAACACATAAAGTGTGATTGTATGACTCTGCCTGGCACCCGCCGAGAAAGACATTTGCACCATTAAGTCACACAACTATTGACTTTCTGCATCAGCCAACTTTATGCTGAACAAACAATAGTGAATGGAGGGAGGGAGGGAGGAACCATCGCTGCTCCAGGTGTCGCGAGACACACACGGGCCACTTCCATGTCAGTCTGTCGATCTGGATCAACGTCGCTCCGATCGCGGTTTTCTTTTCCTAACCGAACCGAAACGCGCAGGGACGTCGCGGACTCGTCGATTCGAATCCCCGTGTCCGGATCGTCTGGAAACTGCGGATGCCACTCAGTTTGCCACCATCATCACCATCATCATCATCATCATCATCACCGCCCCGTGTCACCTTGCGCGCGTGCATCGTTTCTAACGCACCGAGGTAAGTTTCAGTTCCGTTATCAATAATCACCCGCGCGTGTGACGGCTCGGTGTCGCGATCCGCTCGGTACTTTATCGGTGTCGCGCTGGCCGCGTTTGTTGTGACGCGAACGTGCATTGTTTCGGTGCAGTTGAGATTAGATTAAGATTACGGCGCGACTCGCTTGAAACGATCGTCCCGCATCTCGGACGATTGATGTATTTATTGCGCTTCTAATCCTCCGCTCTTCGGTTCGAGCGGGCGCTATTTTTAGGAAGTTTCTCCGCTGCTCAGTCGCCCGTATGAATAGGCAATAACGGACACAGCGGTTGTGTGTTTCTGTTATTAGCGTGGCTGATTTTCGCACTTTGTCTCGGGAGGAAATAAAGAAAACACTCGCGTAGTTACAACACGAGAATGCGCGTCTGTTGTTGCGGAGTCTGTTGCTGATTCGATACTTTCTTCACGCATGACGTAAACGCAGCGCAGGGCTCGGACAGACTTTACTGGCCCTTCACGTACTTTTTAAAACATTCGCCTGTGCACCGTATATCACACAAATCCAATATCCTGGCACGAGTGAATCGGCACTTTAATTGTTTATTAGAAATACATGATGCCCATTTATCGTCTTAACACTCACATTTTGTTGCATAATAAAGCAATATTAAATGGACAACAAATCCCGGAAGTGACGACAGATGTTGTCTAACGTGCAGTTTTGTCGGTCAATTCAACAAAACGTTTGGGAAAGTGGTTGATTCGTTTAGAAGATTCGGTTCGATTGAACGGCTCCCGTGGGGGTTTGTTACAAAGAGTCGACTCCTTTGATTCTTCAATTCGAGCTTCGCAATGCACGGGTCGCTTCAACTCCGTTTTAAAAGCGGGATTAACGGGCAGGACGCATTGTGAAATTACACTTCGCAATGTCCCACATTTTAATGCCGATGCTGTTGGAGATCTCGTTTGAAGCTGTCAAACAGAGCTCGCTATAAAACAAAACCTGTCCTGGCTTCTTGAATTCCGAATGGGGGGAGAAAAAGCGATCGCTCGTACGTGCTTGTCCACAGCTAAATCGCGTTTGTTTGTTGGTCTAGAAACTTCTGGATTCGCGATATAGATCCACGAGGGATCAAAACAATAAACTTGTTTGTGCGAAATGACACACACTCGGCCCGATGAGCATCAAATGAGGTTATCAGCTTTCTTCCAACACACTATCGATCCTCTCACGACATGATCACTTTAAAAAATATATCTAACGTGTCGGCGTTTTTCCTCATACAATCGCGATCGATGCCTTCGGACGGTCTTAAATCTGAGGCGATGTTGGCGCGGGAGCTTTTACAGTCCAGGGCGGGTCTTTGTTGCTTTACTTTTTTTTTGTTTTGTTCAGTTTCCCCCCCTCCTCTCTCTGAAAGCTTGTCGGATGCTTGTCAGTTCGCATTTAGCTTACCATTATCAAGGCTCAAAGCCTTCAGAGGACAACGGACTGCGATTTACAGGGAATGGTTTTTTTGTTTTGGTTCGTTTTTTGGGATAAGGTTTCCAGTTGAATCAGAATCTGCACTATTGGGGATGAGGAATAAGTGAATGGAAGATGTAGAGGATGTGTTCCTAAAGATCGTGCATGACTGATCTTCCGCTTGAGGAGACGCGATGATGGCAATTAAGAACACGGTAAGACGTCGCAAACCTCAACGAATGCTGTGGCGATGGCCATTATGTGCGCATTTAAAGCCCAGATTATAATTGGAGATTAGAGAGGCTGTCTGACGTCCCGTTCAGTCGCTCATTCATGTTTTGCGTACGGCCTTCAGCCACAACTGTTGAACTTGTGGTTGGGTGATGTCCACGAGGAACACGTCCCGGAGAACATCTGCTGAACGTGGAGGCTGGGATAAGCGCAGGGAGGTTGGGAATGTGCAGGACATCATGAGGTGAATGTGCTGGCATCAGGACCCGCGTCAGCAGACTGGCTAATACCCCTCTGCTTTGTGACGGGGGTTAGCTGGAATGGGACACTCTTTCTTTTTGGCTGTCTTTGTGTCCCGGACGTGGTGTTTTCACCAGCGCTGTGAGGGGTTTACTTCCACTTTAGAATCTATTGCGAGCACTGCGATGACACTTCTTGTTTTGTGATGCCTGACGTCTACTTTTTAGCAGTAATGAGTTAAAAAAGGGGAAAAAAAGAACAGCTCCAAGATTCTGAACTCGCTGAAGACTCGTATATGTTCGTAGTGTCATTTAATTTAAGATGCAGCCCGCCGTGTCATTATTTGTGGCCCGCGAGAGCTTAAAAGTTTAGAGTGTCAAAAAATAAATTAATGACCAAGAACGTTTCCACAATGCCTTTCGACTACAATAGCCACGACAGTGTTATGTTATTTTTCTTTATTCACTGGGACAGTTCGATCCGTCATTAATGGAGTTATGTGTGTTTTCATAAGATGACAAATTTTAATTTAAATTTTAATTATATTATTGTCCAAGCAACAAGCAAACATGGGTTTTCTACACATCTTAACTTAATCGGGTGACAATTGCAGTTAAGTAATGAGTTAATTAACACTAAGGAGTAGTCACATTAATTTGACATTACATTAAGTTACATTTATAAGTTACGTCCGGCCCTCTGAGGACCTACTGGTGGGGCGAGTGATAAGGAGGTGTCGCCCCGCTTGGGTCTGTGGAATCCCAGCAGCTGTTCTCAATGACAGGAAGTGCTGGGGGGGGGGGGTGCAGTTTTGTCCGTTATCCGAGTCGCTGTTTAAATGATGACTTATGCAAATCAGGGTGCATCAAAACTAAGTCGCCACACGGGAAGAACCTGATCTTGCGTTTTTTTGGAAAGCCTTTTCCTTACATTTATCTGGCAGAGGCTTTCATCCAAACGTACAGAATGATCAGATCGCCATCAGTGTGTCGCTCAAAGACACTTCAGTTGTGGAACCACATGCCCCGGGATTCGACCCTACAACCTATTGGTCACATGTCCCTAACCACTAGACTAGATCAGTAAGATCCAAACAGAATTAAATAAATGTGAAGATACCAACTCACACAGAATAAACCACTTGGTATCTACTGTGGCCCTCAAAACACACACACACACACACACACACACACACACACACACGATTTTAATCAAAGGCAAATGTCAACAAAGAGCCACTTGAGTGACAGCAGGATGTCATTTTACTAATTAATTTGGTTGTTTTAGTCAATTTAATAAGTTTCTTTGACAGTCGAGTTCTTTTTATAACAAAGCTACAAAGCTGTAATTTTGTTACAGATGTTACAGTCAAGAATGTCAGAATAAATGTTAGAATAAAATCCTTTTGAATATTATTACTATTATTATAAAATTATTATAATTAAATTCAACCGCTCTTGAAGTTTTAAATTAAAAAGCCTTTAATTGTCCCACAGTGGGGAAATTGCATGTCACAACAGCAGTAAAATATGTATATAAAAACGTCTAAATGAAGATTAAAAGGCAAATAAGCATTGCTTACTTGATTGTGAACTACTTGATTAAGGTAGCTGCTTGAAAAGTAAAAACTAGCTTTTTTTTTACATTTTGGATAAGTCTGTAATCAGTTAATTTGAATTCCGTCCCAACACTTAATAGGGCTGCACAACAAATCATATCACAATCATATAAGTTTGACCTGCGGTTTTTAATCCATGCGCATAATTAACTCATGCTTTTCGATATTTTTATGATTTTACTGACTGTTTTTTAGAGACTGAACTTCTGTTCTGGCTTGTTCTAGAAGTGTGTCCTGCCCTGTTGTTATGGCTTTATCAACAAAGTTTGATTCGAATTAATAATACTGCTGGCAGCGCAAATAATCAATCGTAATTGTGATAGCATTATTATTCCTTTAAAGTCACGTCAGCGTATAAGAAAATGGATGGAAATCAACTGTTGCTGTAGTGGGCGGAGTCAGAGTGGATGGAAAGAAGCGAGTGGCAGCTGACGTGTGTTGACGTTTCCACGGTTACGGTTTGTTTACACCTGCCGTCTGCTCACACGTCTGATCAGAGAAGGTAAGACGCCGTTTAGCTGCCGTCTTACACTATTGTTTGTGGACCGATCAGCGTGTCGTTGAAATGTTTTTTATTCACCTTTAAGTTCAAACATCTGACCGTTTGTTCTGACGCGAATCGGGCGAATTTCTCCTGTCGTCCGACTCGAGTCTCCCAGACTAGAAACGCTTCGCCATTCAGCACACAAACAGGCGTCCATCTTTCCGTCCCGTCTCGAGGTCAAAATGCCTGAACTCGTGCTGACCTTGTCAAACTGACCTCTGGACACTGGGCCTGGACTTCCCGAGCGTTTCCTAATGGCATCATCAGTGGCTTTGAGCACGGCCAGCGGGAGCTAAAACAAAAGGCACAAGGGTGGCATTGTGAAGGATCAGCAGCAGATTACTGGAATTCTTTTCCCTCGGCCTGAATAAGCCCCCCCCCCCCCCATCTGGACACACCGAAAAAGCTTACATTCGCAACTTTAATATTTTAATGCCCGGCTTCTACTGAAGCAGTTTGAGACTGCTTAGCCCTCCGCGTCATTCCCCTCAGCGGATTCAGAAGTGGGCAAAAGATTGGGCAACGGTTTGTCTTGACTGGCGACTTCATTTGCGCTTTTAAACGTTCCGCTCATGAGGTGGCACACGTGCGGTCGTACCTGTTTTCGGGGATTTTTGAATAACTGTCTGTGTTATGAACGGGAGGCGGTTCAGTAAACCAGGGGAAGGTGATGAAGGGCACAAACACGGTTTAAAAGATGCCAATGTATCCCCGACGGCAGCACACATTCTTTCCAAAAAAGATGGATTCACGTTTGCTTTGAATGACACTTAAATTAATTTTGCATCTGCGCTAACAGAATGAACTCTGCTCTTTTTGTCTGTGTCTTCCTTTTCTTTCTCCACACGAGAGAGGATGAGGAGCAGGGGCTTTAGAGCTGTAAAAAGAGGAGGAGGCGTCACCATATGACTTGTGCTCTACATCGCTTTTGTTTCTGAAGTCATATGACACGGCCCAGGACTGGCTTTATTTATAGAGTTGCCTTGGAGAAAAGCAAGTTTTCAATCTTCCTTCAAATTTCAAATGAAAGCAAAAGAGCTTGTTTTATTTATTTATTTATTTTTTGTATTTACAGTAGTATAACTTTAACTCACGCACAACATATATTCTTTCCAGAAAACTGATGAATGGATTTCGTGCCTCGGCTGCTTCATTGTGTTTGTTGTGTTTTAAAGCGGCTTTAATGCTCAGTCGTAAAAAGTTCACAGATAAGGCTTTTACTTTATGGTTATGGTTTATTTAAATGAGCTCCGCACTGTAAACTTTGGGCGAAAAGGTTATTTTTAGTTGTACTTTTTAATAGATCGATGAAGTGCAAACAAATGCGCAGCAATAACTAGAAAAGAAAGTTAAATTAATGTAAATCAAGATTAAAAACATCCTGTTCACTTAAAGCTTTTGAATACAATCGATAGATCATATTAATAAAAAATATATAATCAGCTTGAGTTCATTTGTCAACCTTTTTTTATAATTAGAAACATTGTTTAAAATTTTTTTTTTTTTTAAGTTTTATTTTTGTTAGTGTGTTTACGTGTGCGGTATAATCAGTATATATTTGCTGCTGTGATTGTAAAAATGTCTAGTGAGATCCGTCTTTTTATCCATCTGTTTTTCTGTCTGTCTGTCCGTCATTCATTTTTTTTTTCTGTCTGTCTGTCCATCACTACGGAGCGAAGGCTTTTTGATGTTTCTTAAAAAGTTTGAAATGGTCTTTGTTAAAAAATGAGCCAATTCAACCGAGTTAAGCGAGTTGCAGCGTTTGTGATGTTACATTGGCATTAGCTACGCCTGGTTAGCTGCGCGTAACAGCGTCGCGAGCTCAGTGTTGTTGTCATCTGATGGCGGTCTGGCAGCGCGGGCAGCACGCGTGGTCAACATGTGGGCGCTAATCCCGCTATTAGGGTAATCTGCTCAACCCACCAATCAATAGACAGCAAAGCCCGTCTCCGTCCCAAGCCCGTAACAGGCAAAATTAAGGCTGAAGAAAAATGATTTAATCACCGGGATTAAGTGCATCTGAGGGGGAGGAGAGTGTCCGCACCAAGAGTTTAATTTGCCCAGTTAAGACGTGCAGGTTAAGAGAGAACAGATGTCTTCTCTAATTGGTTGATATTTATTTGACTACACTAGTTGTGCTGTTGTTTGGCTTCACACTGGGCTGTGATTGGCTGCTGCAATTGAATTTAGTTTGGGAGATACAAAGCTGCTCCAAAGTATTTTTTTTCTCTGAGATAGACGGGCAGATAGATATCTCAATTCTTTTCTGTCCGTCTAATCTTATATGAAACCATTCCTTTAAAAAATACGTCGAGATGAGTTGTATAAGAGTGTCAAAAATATGTGCTGTCAATTGTGTAGCTTGTTGAACATGTTGTAGTTTGGTGTAGTACTCACAACACAATTGTGCAAATAAAATGGACTTAATGAAGCACTTTACATTTGCAAGCTAATCTCAGAGTGCTACGAAAACATAAGGAGCAAAAAAATAATAAAAGGTGCAGAAAAAGTGTAATAAAAGTCCAAAAGTCCAAAGGAATTAATACACTACTTAGCTGATGCAAAAAAAATCATCTTTGAATCAAATTAGGTTTAATTCAATCTCAAATTATACATTTTCTCAACGACGAAGGGTTGAAAAACAGACCACCGTGCTAATTTATGCACAGATTCACGCCTTTTGTTGATTGGGGCTTGTGTACTAACACGTTGAATTAAAATAAATAATAATAATGTGTATAAGAGCATCTTACACTATGTCATAAAATCTGAATAGAAACCCGTGTCTTGACCACTGAGGTGTAATGTGGTGGAACAACTTATTAACATAATGAGACTCCATTTAGTGGAGAACGGAGTGCTTGATTGGTGCCTTTTACAAACAGTTCTGGAAATAATTACCATATGTAAACATCTATTGTCTCCTTTTAAGACAAATCACTTCAATTTCCCCTTCTTACAACAAAACAAGATCATGTAAAAATGTGTTTGTGGTTTATTTTACAGTTTAAAAGAGTATAAAAATTGCGTGTAGCACATGCAAGCTTCTCATTGGCTCGGTGGCCATTTCTCTTTCATTTAAACCAAAGCCGTTTACACCACACTGACGTCAAGGCAGAAAGTGAATTGTTTTGAGTTAGAGCAAATATAAAAACTTCGTAACTACACGTCTTTTGCACTTTTTTCTCGAGGCTGCGCCGATCGGCCTCGTTTTTGGAAATCAGAATATAATTACCCGAGTTTAGTACTTGTATAGTCAATAATACCTCATCGGACAAAACATCTCATACTCATCACAGTTTGTGAGTATTTTCTCGAGGTTGGATCTGTTCGGCGGATGCAGCACTGCTGACTAATCTACCGATCAAAGTCGATCAATCTGATCTTCGTTCCGGAAATGCCCGTGTCGAGCTCGTCCCAAGTGTGTGTTCACGTGGCAGTGTAGATGGGTGCGTTTCAGCGGTGTTAGGCGTGAATAATGCCCAGTGTCTGATGGAGAGCTTGGCACATGGGTGAACTGGCAGCCGATAGAGAGAGAGAGAGAGAGAGAGAGAGAGAGAGAGAGAGAGAGAGGGCACAGCTTTGGCACAAGGGAGCACAACAAGTGATGGCAGTGTGTATCTTCCTGTCCAACGTTCCAACGGGAACAGGTTGGTACTGTAAACTGTACGCACACATCCCTGCTTCTGACCATGATCTCATGCCTCGTGTGTAGTTTATTATTGTAGTATTACCAGCAGTTGTGGCCTGGTGGTTAGAGAACTAGACCTGGTTCAAATCCCAGACTGGCAGCTACCACGACTGATGCGTCTTTGAACAAAACACGACACAATCTGCGGCCTGAGACTGTGTGTGTGTGTGTGTGTGTGTGTGTGTGTGTGTGTGTGTGTGTGTGTGTGTGTGTGTGTGTGTGTGTGTGTGTTGTCCACTTTACCGTTTACTGGTGTGATTCCTAATTTCTGGTTGCAAGTCCCACTCTTTACCACTAGGCCATTGGGATGAGAGTAGTGTAGTGTAGTGTAGATTAGAGTAGATTAAAGTAGTGTAGAGTAGAGTACTGTAGAGTAGAGTAGATTAGATTAGATTAGAGTAGGGTAGAGTAGAGTTGTGTGTAGAGTAGAGTAGATTAGAGAGTAGAGTAGAGTAGAGGAGTAGAGTAGAGTGGAGGAGTAGAGTAGAGTAGAGGAGTAGAGTAGAGTAGATTAAAGTAGAGTAGAGTAGTGTGTAGAGTAGAGTAGAGTAGAGTAGAGTAGAGTAGAGCAATTGTATCACAAGGTTACAACGAATTTAGTATTGCTGCTCCGTTTGGTGCAAAAAGAAAGATGAGATAAGATATTGGTAAAATATGGTGAAAATTACACACTGAACAGAAAAATATATAATAGAAGAGAGAATTGAAAAATTCCATAATTTCTCAGATGTAATTAATATGCACTTCCATAAAATCATGTGAGACTTTGTGAAAGAAAATATTTACACTGATTGTTGACATTTTGCTAAAAAGTCGAAGAGCTGAATTAAATTTGCGGTGAAGCGAGGGAAAAGCAGTATGAAGCAATACTTGCGTAGCTGTTTTTTTTTTTTAAATGATGGACTAAAAAAATGAACAAATGTTTGAAAAACACTATAATAATCAGTAAATTGACAAAATCAATTTTACTCATCGGCTGAACGTGATAGAAATGTCAAAACCTGCTAAATAATACTATCACCAATTATACATTTTATTTATAACGCACTTTAGATTTGGAGGCAAATCTCAGAGTGCTACTAAAAGAAATATAGCGCGATAAAATTCATTATTTAAAACCGCGACGGCAATACTAAAATATCGATGACGGAGAAGGTTCGTTTAGTCTAACGCGCTTTTAATGACGTTTTGTATTTAAATAATACGGCAAATTGGGGCGGTTTCATCTGTGATCTCAATCTTGGTTTGTTAGCGCCTGTGGCCATTAAACGCGTCGTTGTCACGCCAATCTACTGAGTTTCTAACGCGGCCATGTTCCGTCGAACGGTTTAAGAACACGAGCAGACGTGTGTTCCCGCGACCCGCACAGAACATCACATGTGAAGTTCAGCTAAAGTGTCATTTCCAAACCAGCGTCTCTGGAGATGTTCCCGGTGTGTGTGTGTTTTTTCCCCGTGGGCCGATTGCATGTGGATTTCAGCTAATTGGATCCTGTGGATGTCAAGGACTCGCCGCCGTAAATTATTCAGTGTGTGTGTGTGTGTGTGTGTGGAAACAAACAGCCCGTCGTATCTTCACATGTGCAGATGTTTTGGTGAAGGTGGCTTCGGGAAGCGTCGAGATGCGCGTCGGTGAACTCTCGAGCGCTTTCGGGTCACGCGGGCGACAATGGCGTCGTTGGTGATGCGAACGTTTGACTAATCGCAGCTTCACACACTGATGCTCCTCTGAGAAGCCACGGGGTTTATTAATAGTCCAGCTCCGGAGAATTCACTTATTGACAGAGCTGGCAAAAGAAGTCACTTTCGTTAGATATTAGAGTTTAAAAGTACTTCTGTGAAAGTAAAAGTAATATGCCCAATATTCTACTAGAATACAAGTAGCGTTACTAATACTGATAAAACTACTTTTAAGTATAAAAGTAATGCGATAAAAGTAATGCGAGTAACTATATTGTTATTAAATTGCTGTAATTACATTGAAAATGTATGCATTTTATTACAAAGCTTCTGTGCAATCTGCGCCGCCTCAGGACACTAAATCACACAGATCGAACTCGGAGGTTGATAAATCTGTAAAAGCTTTTAGCAAAATTAGATTATTTTCAAATACTTGTTATGAAATAATGAGCTAAATATGAACTCTTATGTTCAAAAATCTAGCATCAACATTACATTATCTCCTTTATCTCTAGTATAAGATAAATCATATCTCTCACAGTCTCACAAAGACACTAACTGAAATGTTTTACAGTGTTCACGTGAGCTTTGAGATAAAGACAAAATCCAACCACAATCATTTATCGGCGTGATTTGTCTGGATGTTTTTTTATATCGATTCAACACGGAAATAAAACTAATCGTTAACGCGGCTGGTTTTGAAGAAGTAACGAATAGGAAGTACCAATATTTGCTTAAACAAAATAAGAAGTAGGAGTAGAAAGTAAGATAAATACTCCAGGAAAGTAAAAGTAAGCCATATTTCTACTTGAGTTATGTAACGAAGTAGTTTTACTCTGCGTATTGAGAGCGAAACGTTGAGCGTATCTCGCACAGGCGACTCTTCTGTTCCCGTCTCTACATCAGAGTTTCCTGTTAATAATACAAGTGTGCGCTTCAAGTTCGACTCCCAGCGCTGTGAGAGCGTCTTGTGTCTGAGAGTGTGTGTGTTTAATCTCCCGGGAGAATACAGCTACTGGGATCTGACTCCAGCCCCACGTGGTGTGTACAGAATGTCGAGTCACACCGACTTCCATTTTGTTTTTAGGCAAAAGCCAACGAATCGACAGAATGAGTCTCTTCGCTGCTTCTGAAAAGTTCTTTGTTCCATTCCAAGCGCTTCACTGTACACACTTAAACATTTAACAATGTGGATGTTGTTACATTTTTTTCATGTTACAAGAGGATTCCCGGGATAAATTGTTGCTGCATTGTGATTGGACAGAATGTGGCACTTCCGAGCAATCAAACGCTAATCACTAAATCACAACAAGTTTGATTTGCCCTGTAAAAGTCCCGTGAGAAAGCACAGGTGTCCGTAAACGCACGTACTGATAATTCAAAATGCTTTTGAAATTAAATGAGTTAAATTATTAAATAATAAACATACAATGACATGACAATTTGTCATCAATCGGTCCATAAAAACATTAGCTCATAACTGGAGGTGCTGCGTTTATTCAAACGTTTCCGAAAAGTAATATTAGTTAAACAGTAAAATGGATACAAATTAAATAAATAATTGTAATTAATATTAATTTTATTAGGAATATTAACACCTCTGTCTTGGGGAAGCGAGACTTCTTTTTTGTTTGTATGTGATTCTTACTATGGACAATTTATGAGTCTGAAATAAATAAAAATAAATAAATAAATAAATAAATAAGAAGCAAACAATATTTTGTAGTCTTTCACTCTGATTAGGGATAAAAAAAAATAACCACAAAAACTCAACGCAGCTATTGTTAGTGAATAACCTCGAAAACCATTTTGTAACTTCCCTTGTCAAGCGACTCTCCGGAACCGACTCACGCGTAAAGTGTCCGACAAGCCGCCGTAAGTCCTAACGTTTGTCACATGACCTGTGTAAATGTGCCATTAATCTCAGAGGTTTGTTGCCAGTCTCCCGAGGGCCAAACCCAGGCACATCTGTTTTCTTCGGCGGCGGAAGGGCGTGGCACGGGGCTCATCAGCTTTAGGTCACTTCTTTGGGGGTGACTGGGATTAAAGGGTGTAATCCGACCTCGTTGGCACCAGACGTCCAGCTGGACACGTCTCCAAGTCGCGGGGAAGGTTGTTACGCCACCGTTATCAAGAACCCGAGCGGAACCACTTGTGCTGCGACAAGGAGAGTCATTGTCAAGCGAGTTAACGGTTAATAACTGTGAAACAGAAGCAAACGCATTGTTCTGCCAATCCCAGACAGCGTTTATATTATTAAAGCTCATTTGCCTCGTACTGCCAATTAGAAGTGATTGGCGCAATGATGCCAAACATTAAGAAGTGTGGTTCGCCAATCAAGACATGCCACAAAGTGCCTGCGTTTACATGTTTTTTACACTACATTTTTATACATTTAATACATCACATTTTTTTTGGTAATGAAAATCTCACTTTTGTTGGAATTTGAATTGGAAATTGGATAAGTGACTTGGACAATAGATGGATAACTGTAGTTAATTGAATTAGAGTCGTTAAACGCACACAATTGGGGAACAACAGAGTTATTAATATTCTGATAATCTGATGCCGTGCGCAATTGTTGAAAAGAAAGAAAGGCGGCTTAGTTTTGCAGAAGGGTCTGATCCATCAAAAATCCAGCCATTGTTGCTCTTCCGTGGTTGCCTTGTAAACAGGAAGTGGGAACTCTCGGAGCAATGACTTCCTGCTGAAGCGACAGCGCATGCACACGCGATCTTGTTTCATTGGTTACGCACACACACACACACACACACACACACACACACACACACACACACACACACAGCAGATGGGAGATGGGTGTGACTTTGGGAATTACAAGCGATATTCCCTTACTAGAGCGCTATCAGGCGAGAGAAGATGAGAGGATAGAGAAGAGAAAAGAGAGTGAGGGAGCGGGTGTAGCATTACCTGTCCTCCTCTGAACCGGGCGGAGTGAGAGAAACCCGAGCTCTTTCTGCAGCGATGACCCTAAAGCCAAGATTTCACATTCCTCGCAATATTAAACTGACCAGGAGCTGTGAGAAATCGTTTGGTTTTCATTCTTGAATTTGCCAGAAAACGCCATATTCTGCCGTCGTAGTGCTGCAGGGTCGAGCGCCATCACGATAACGCAACGAGATCGCTTTATTTAGATATAAACGCAATGATTAAGAAAGCGCGACAAGAATTCACTAATTAGCGGCGCGTTACACTCATCTGACATTTTCAGGGAAATATTTTTGGAAACGCTTAAAATACCCCAAAACATCACAATACAGTGGAACCCCAACTTACGAAATTAATCCAAGGCGAGAGACGTTTCTTTCAGTAAAAATGTTGTTAGCTGAGCCGCGTTTTTAATGTAATTATTGTAATTTGTGCCATGACCTCAGAAATTCAATGGTAAAATAGTGGTAATAAATGTAATAAAAACATGTCACATAGCAGTTGTTTAGTTTGAGTTTATAATGGTATAGTAACCTAATGATACAGCGGAAACAGTTACCGCCATCTTGAAATGACGCCACCCCTGAGATTTCTCCAATCTCGTTGACATCTCTTGTGGAAAACAAGAATGTGCGAAATAAACATTGTACAACGAAAGTAGTAGCAAACTACAAATCACAATATTGTTTCAAGATGGCGGCTCTTCAGAAGACGTCACAAAAAACATCGTCATTCTCGGACAATACAAGCTTATTTGATATTTTTTGAAACAAGATCTCTGAAACTAGTGTATTTGTTGGTTTTTCTTTATTTGACATGCAAAAATGATTAAACAAGAAAAAGCGCTCCTATTGTATAGCGAAAATATTTCCGAACTCGGGACGACATTTTCGCAGCGACGCATTTCATCTTTCTGGATTTTTGTCGGAGTATCACTGTAATGTCCTTAGTCGAGGTGTTTGAGATCGTTACGATAGCTCTAATGGTCTTCCAGTGATTTTTTCCCCTCATCCTTGACTGGACTATTCTTAACGCCGAGTCGCTGAGGTAAACTTTGAACCGCAGGCGTGAATAATGCTTCAAAACCACAAGGTTTGCTCGTTCCCAGCTCTCCTTTCATGGTTCTGCTATAACACACAGTTTTCAGTGCGCGAGTGTTATGGCAGTGTGAAGGCGACATTAATAAATAAACAGTTAGTGAGACAATACTTTGAAGGCCATGAGAAAGACATCTGGCCGGCCTTCTCGCTCTAACCCGTCTCCAAGGACGGAGATTCACTTACGTGGCCAGACGGTTTGGAGCGTCGCGCTTGGACGACCTTCGAGGTCGAAAAATAACGCAGTGAATCATGGCGCGTCCTTTGTGGGATTGACCAATATTTGAGTTCTTCGTTCACTACGATGATGCCGCCGAGACGAACCCAGCGAATTTGGGTCAAAAGCGAAGCAGGTTTTTCCGTGATTTGGCAACCCAAAGCCCATGCACTTAACCCTGAGCTGCCCCGGGGGGCTACAAGCGAGCCTCCAATCAGCACTTGCGGACCCTCCTGACGAGGTTTAGCTCGCCCGCTGCCCCGACATATGCTGCTTGTAAAGAGGAAAGATTGACACGGTTGCAAGGAGTTTCGCTTGGACTTCGACGAGCGAGCCGTTTTTATAAAGCGAGACAAAAAAGGAGAACGATCTCAGTCTGATCTGATCTCACCGTGATAATCTAATCCTCGTTGGCCGAGCTTTTTTTAGAGAGGAAGTTAATGCCTTCAGATTATAGTTCAGCCTTGACCACACGGTGCGTCTGCAAGCCACTTACGCCCTCCGTTTACCGTCGGAACAAAGTGATGCGCCGTCCCATCCATCCGCCTCTCATCACTCAAACGCTATTTGGCGCTAGCGCGGACGCGTAGCTGCGACTACAGCGGCATTGGCAGATTCCCATTGGACGATGCAGCGACTCGCTTGAATTATTTTTGTGCCCATCTGTTGCCTGATCGTACGTTTTCAGGATCCCTTACTCAGCACTTTTTATTGTCGCGGGCAACAGGTTGCTAAGCAGTTCAAGAGCGAGCAACAGCTGACATGTTTTTCAGTGTGTGTGTGTGTGTTCAGGATGCTGCAGAGACTCGGCCTGACATTACATAAGCGTTACACTGGCTCTCTATCTCTCTCTCTCTCTATCTGCTCCTCTATCTCTCTATCAGTGCCCCCCCCACCCTCTCTCACCTCCAGTGCCTCTTCTCTTTTCTACCGTCTCCATCAGCTCTCAGCGTCTTGCCCCGTCTCGTTCCTTATCTCCATCTTGTCTCTCTTCTAGAGTCTTTTCTTTCACTTTCTTTATCTATCCCTTTTCTTTTCGTCTC
>MU204349.1:1062631-1084265 GCA_017309775.1 Paedocypris sp. Pulau Singkep | reverse complement strand
TCGAGACTACGGAGGAGGACCAACTGCAGGCGCACGCTGAGAAGGTCCACCCCGTCGAGGAGGAGTCCGTCACCAAAGATGTCGTCTCGAGTGAAGAGGCGGAAGGTGGACAGGTGAAAGGAGAGTTCCCGTGTGGACAGTGCGACCAGGTCTTCACGCAAGCCTGGTTTCTGAAAGGTCACATGAAGAAGCACCAAAACAGCATGGACCACGGTTGTCGGATCTGTGGGCGACGCTTCCGCGAGCCCTGGTTCTTGCGTAGCCATATGAAGACCCACAGCACCAAGTTAAAACCAAAGAGCAACTCCTACCATCCAGCCACCATCAACGAGGTCGCTCAGGACGAGTCCAGCTTGGTGAATGAAGTGTGTCTGTACGAACTGTGTGCCAAGTGTGGGAACTTCTGTGGGAACTTCTTTCACGACCGCAAGAGCCTTCAGTCGCACGAGCACGTCCACAGAAACCTCCGGCAGCCTGCTAGCACTACATTATGCAACGAGAAGGACTTGTCCTCCTGCACCGCGACCGGCTTTCTGGGAGGCCTGCGTTTGAGACCAGCATTGCAAGCGGACGCCGTCGAGGACGCTCTGGGGAAACGGATCCCTGAGCTGGATCCAGTAACCAGCTACCAGGCGTGGCAATTGGTCACCAGAGGAAAGTTGGTGGAGGTGACGGAGAGAAGCCTGGGTTGGGACGAGAGGCTGGCCGACGCCGACGTAGCGTACGACAAGGACAAGGGCGAGTACGTCTTGCTGAAGCAGGACAAGCGCAAGAAACCTCTGGATTCCTCGTCCACGCTCCCCAACGTCAAGAAGAGAAGAGTTGCCGGAGGCTCCAGTGCAGACCACTACGGCATCGCCGATCGGAACAGTCTCTCCTCAACCGGCGAGCGAAGCCCCGACAACCTGAGCGACTCGGACTATCGCCCGGCGCCTCGGACCAGCCGCAAAAACTCCCAGAAAACCTCAGAGTGCTTGGAGTGTGGGAAAGGCTTCCGCACACAGCAGCAGATGGTGATCCACATGCTCATCAGACACGGGGGCTTGGGCGAAGCCATCGGGGGCAACGGACTGTTCCGGAAAGCAGCGTCCAGCCCGAAAGCAGAGGAACCAGCAGGACACTTCAGGGATCAAAGACGCTCGGGCTCCTCCGGGGACACAGGTAAGGTCACCCTGGAAACTGTCAAACGATTGAAGTTGAATGTCAGAGACGCGTTTTATGTGCAGGTTAAATCTTGCCGCCATTTTCAACCCTACACGTTTACCAACATGACAAATGCTAAAAACGTCTCAACACTTTGAGTGATTGGGCTTTTTTTTTTTAAATCCTAATTAGTTTCCCCAAGTGCAGAGGTGTAAGGTACTTGAGTAAATGTACTGTGTTACTTTACTTAAGTATGTTTTCGGCTACTAGTATCAAAAATATAAGCAACTTTTACTCTCTACTCCACTGCATTTCTGGTTGAGTAACTGTACTACATGGTTGAGCATTCTACTACATTTGAATTTGAGACTTCCTGTTACTCGTTACATAATTTTGATTGTGCGCGACAAACCATAATCGATTTTTATCGCGGTTAATTTCTCAGGCGAACGAGGCGATTTTGCCATCTGTAGTCTGCTGAAGATACTGGAAGCTTTTTTTTGTAGTTTTATTTTGTTTTACCATTTTTGAAACATCAGTGGTGTAACATTTTGTTTCTGTATTAGAAAATAAAAACTCATGAATAGTTTTTTCACATTTATTCATGCCTAAATTCAGCATGAGTAAAATACTTAAGTTCTTTTGAAAATCAATACTTTTCTACTTTGACTCAAGTCTTTTTTGTAGTGGTGACTTTTCACTTGTATTGGAGTAACTTATACAGCACGTATCTGTACTTTTACTCAAGTATGGTGGCCTAGTACTCTTACACCTCTGCCCAAGTGTCATATAGAGTTTAATCCCGATCCCTCCAGCAGTCATTTTAATTATCAACTGAACCAAAGAATGTGATTTATTTCCATTGTGTGTAAACCAGTGTCTTTTTCGAGTTGCATTAAGACGCTGTTGCTATCGCTAAGACGGAGAAGCACAAGCCAGGGAGTGTGAGGTGCATTAGTGTCGCTCCTCCTCTACTTCATCAAAGATGATGCCGCACGATTAACCAGGGGATTACAGAGACTATCATGAAGCAGGTTTATCTGAGGCTGGCGTAAAATAGCATTAACAAGCCCCGCGTTTGAAATATGCGCCTTATCAATTCGGCCGCGATTCCGTCTCTTTAGAAAAATTCCAGACCACTTTAGATTAGACGTCTAACTCCAGGATTACTCGCGGTGTACATGCAGTGCGTTTGTAAGAGATTGGTGGCGTTGTGATGAGTGAGCTAATGCTAACGGCCAACGCGGAAGCAGAGGGAGACACCTAGTGGCCGGACGCGGTGGCACATGTAGATTCTGTCAGACACAATGTTAAACGTATTGTGTAGCATATAACTACAAATGTAAATCCACAAACCGCTAATTTTGTGTTTTTTACATTTATTTAGATAAAAATCAACATATAGAGAGTTTATTTAGATTGTGGTATTTTAGTACAAATCTTTTACAATAATGTGCGCTCTGTGTAAGGCATCGGAAAAAAACTATTTCAAGAGTGGGAAACTACTTTTGCTTGTATCGCTATAAGTTGATACTCTCGCACTTTTATAACGACTACTTGCATGAATTGACAAACAAAACAAAAAAAAAGTGAAAAAAAAAAACGATCTGTTTAGCTGTTTTCAAGATGAACAACCACAGTTTAAATTGTTTAGTCTTTGGCACGTAGCTGAAGCAGTGCAGGGCTCTTTACACAATGCTATTTCTGGACTTCCTGTCTCGGGAAGACAGGCTTTAGATTTGTGTGTGTGTGTGTGTGTGTGTGTGTGAGAGAGAGAGTCCTGTCCCGAATCCAAAACACCACCAACATACCTGGAAAATGCAGATGGCGTTTGAGTGTTTGTTTGTGTGTGTGTGTGTGTGTGTGTGTGTGTGTGTGTGTGTGTGTGTGTGTGTGTGTGTGTGTGTTTGTGTGTGTGTGTAAAACAATAAAAATATACGGCCCTCGGAATTTATTGGTCCATGAATTGACAGATAACTCCACACACTGTCGGGGCTTTAAGGAGTTATGCTGTTTTACCAACGTATATTTTACCCAAATGTGTGAGGCAGCTTAAAAAACCCCGTGTTTGCTCAGTGTCACCACAAAGTTGTGAAAAACACAACTGGACGGAGACAAAAGACGCTCTTTGTTTGCCAAAGCTGCAATATTCCGGAACAGAAGTCTCCTTGTTCCAAAAGTGGAGGCAGAAGTCAACAGACGGCTGGTATATTCATGAAGGTGGAAATGAAAAGATCCCCAATAAAATCTCTGAAGGTCCAGATCCTCTGAGATGTTCCGCTGGAGGTCAGAAGGAATGTAGAAACCAGAGTCATGGTCCTTATGATCGCGTTAGGTTTATCACAGAAGACACCCCCCTCCTTTATGAATTGGCTCAAAAATAACCTTGGAGAGGGATAAAGCCTGCACAGCAGCTAATGTAAGCCACCAAATGCAATCCAGATGGCCTGAGAGAGGGAGTGAGCGAGAGAGAGAGAGAGAGAGAGAGAGCAAGAGGGATGGGGAGAAAGAGAAGAAGGGTTGGAGAGGAAGAGAGGGGCGAGGGAGGGAATGTGAGAAAGAGAGAGAGAGAGAGAGAGAGAGAGAAGAGAGAAGAAAAGAGAGGAAGTGAGAGAGAGCAAGAGGGATGGGGAGAAAGAGAAGAAGGGTTGGAGAGGAAGAGAGGGGGCGAGGGAGGAAATGTGAGAGAGAGAGAGAGAGAGAGAGAGATGAAGGGGAGGGGCGAGGGAGGGAGGGGAGGGGCCGACATGTTAAACGCAAACAAACATTTTGCTGACAGATGACATGAGGTAGTTGAAGGCAAAGTTCTGCGACTGTTTGGAACAACGCCAGTTTTATTAACGCCGACTAAGCAAATTGCTTGGATGTTTGACTGTGTGTTTTGTGGTGTTTTATGGTGCTTGAGGCAACACCTAACACCGGGAATACGGCGTTTACTTTCACATGCAGCAGAACCGCATCTTCAATTTAGAGGGACATTTAAAACCAACGAATCATTCGCAAATGTGTCTGTTCGTCCTTCCACCTCATATCAATGGTGAACTATCCGTTTACCGTCTGTCTTCTAACTGCCCATGTGTTTGTGTTCCGTCTCTTCTTTGTTTAAGGATGAACAAACACACACACACACACACACACACACACACACACTCGCACACACTCTCTAAATTCATGCATCGTTTGCCATGTACTGATCCGCAATTCCATCTTGAACATCTGCAGTAGCGTTTTACAAAGGAAAGTGTCGCCATCTTGTGGTGAGAGTGTGGATTTACGCGTTCACTTTTGAAAACCAGTTTACGTTTGTCAGGCTGCAGGTGGAATAATATGGAATATGCGTACATAGCGGTGCTTGTCAACTTTACTTGTAACGTTTTTTTTGTCGACAACACGAACGTTGTCAACATAATTCACTGAAAGGAAGGAAGGAAGGAAGGAAGGAAGGAAGGAAGGAAGGATGGAAGGATGGAAGGATGGAAGGATGGATGGATGGATGGATGGATGGATGGATGGATGGATGGATGGATAATGTGCAGTTCCAAAAAACAGTGGGGTTTTTTTGCTGACACGTGACATGTGGGCGAGGCAACATCGGCGATTCCAATTTTTGCTTAGATGATCGAGATTAAGCATGATTTTCTATTTTAAGTCGAAATGGTGACGAAACCCTTATTGTGTTCATCAAAACAATTCAGATTCAAATTTGAACCCAATGCTCAGCCATATAGTGTCCTGATGCACCTGTGATTTAAGACTGAATAAGCGAACGATGTTTGCCCATCTTCGTGGCTTCGAACTGTAACCAAGACTCGTTGTCTCCGTCCAGCAGATACAAAGCCATACACCTGTGACCACTGTGACTTCTGCACCTCGGAGCCCTCGGCCATCACCTCCCACATCCAAACTCATCATGCGGCAATAAAAGACTGGAGCCAGCGGGGCGACGCCTTAAGCAGCCAAAGCCACCCCCGACTGAGACACGCCCTGCTCCAGCAGCACTACTGGCCACACACCTCCTCCACCCAACTGAGGGATGCCACCTCAAAGAGCCAACCGGACGGCAAAGTGGACGCCAAGCTGCTGAATCTCTGCGTGGAGGCGAGCGCTGAGAAGCACGGGGCTTCCTCCACGGCCTCGCCCAGACACCAGTGTCCTTATTGCTCTTATGCAACGCTGTATCCCGAAGTCCTGTGGATCCACCAGCGAATCGCCCACCGAGTCGACAGCAATACGCTGGCGCCCAAATGGGCCCCTAGAAACGGCCTCAAAGGCCCCAAGTCCATTCTGGACTTCAAGAGACGCACCGGTCCACCTCCCTTTCTAGAGGGGAAAGATTGTCCCTCGCTCCTTCAGGTGAGGACCTCCCGCACAAGTCCTCCCGACTCCAGCCCAGCAGGTGCGAAGAAATCAAAGACCAGCGCCGTGGAGTCCAGCTCCTCGCACGGCAAGACGTGGCCGAGCTCCACGGCACAGAGCTCAGCTCAGACCCCCAAGCACAAGTCCAGCAGATCCAGGACGGATGAGCTGTCAGGCCGGAAACACAAAGCCGACCTCCACCAGAACCCCCGCCACAAGAGCGCAAACCCAAAGACTGGAAGAGTGGAGAGCGGTCTCCTACCTCAAGAGGGCCTTCACTTCATGCTGTCCAGCAAACACAAGCTCCTGGAGCAGAGGAGCTCCAGACCCGCTGCTACTCAAACCTCTGGGAAGTCCGAGTCGCAGGTTGGGGAGGCGCCGTCGGGGGCGGGGCACGACGCCTGGAGCAGACTGGGTCTGAGCGGCCCGTCTCCACTCTCTCAGTCCAAGCGGCAGGGGACGTCTGAAGGCCCAGAAGCCGTGACGGACATCTTGAGTCTGTTGCACAACTGCAGCGCTCAGGATCTGGCGGCGCTCTACCATCACTGGGGCTTCAGCGGCGCCTTGGCGGAGCAAGCGGGTGAGTTTGATGCCTTCTCTTCAGGACGTCTGACATTTTGCTTTGTGGTTGGCGAGGGTGAGGAACAGACAGGGTGCTCGTCATGTCTGGAGTTTTCTGTAGTTCTAGAGCAGGGGTGCCCACACTTTTTCGTTTCACAATCTACTTTTCAAATGACCTGGTCAAAGCGATCTACCGGCTATAAAAACTAAAATATTATGTTGTATCTATATATATATATATATATATCATTATTTAATACTTAAATGTATTATTGTGTTAATATTGTGTGTATTAAATGTATTACCGATGCGCGCGCACACACACAGCTGACAGAGAGTCCGCTTGTTGGAAATTAGAGTTCGGCAGAATTGTGTAAATGCTGGATTAAGAATCGCTTTTTACGTGTTCTGTCCTCTCAACTCATATTTAGCCCCTCTCTTGCAAGCTAGAGTTTTTAAACTTTTTTTTTCTTCGCCATTTTTTTGCGATTGATGTCATGCGATCTACTCACAATGCCTTTGCGATCGACCAGTCGATCCCCTGTCGAACCCCTGTTCTATAGTTTCCATAGTGATTTGCTGCCATCTTGTGGTCAATCTGTAGATGTGCTTCATTCGTAATTCTGCAGAGACGTTTCGGATGATGTGGTGAGCCATGGATGTGTTTAGAAATCGATTCTAAATCATTTTTCTGAACTTGGATTCAGTAATATTTTTATTTTTTATAATTTTAGTATTTATTGACATTTTTTTATTAATCAGTCAATATGGCAAAATATACTGATATTGATGTATGAAATATGTACAAATTAGGAGTTTTTCTAAATGATGTTGAAAAAAGTAGCTACATAATAAAATCTAGCAAAAATATTTTGGAAAAAAAAAACATACAACAAAAATACTATATTAAAACACATTAACTCGTTAATTTGCACTAGGTTGTTAGTCTTAGAATTACGATACATTGTGTAATTTATGAAAAAACAGCATGTTGATACAAAGCGATACTAATAGCAATTAATTATTTATAATATTTAAAGGATAACAACAATAGGTCTTGAGTAATACATAGTAGTAAACAACGATGGCAATGATGTTGGTTATAAATGCAAATAATTAAAATAGCAGTCATTAACTGCTAAAAAAAATTGCACTCTACAAAATGAGTAAATTTAAGTTCTTGGTTCTTTTTATGCAACAAATCGGGGAAGGAAAAAAAAAGAAAAAAATTACATCCAAAAGTGATTAATTATTTGGAAATGCTTCAAATAATAATAATTTTATCGCATTTATTTTATTTTTGAAATTGGGCAACTTTTACAATAATTGGGGGGGGGGCATTATTGTAAACAATGATGACAATGATGTTGGTTAAAAATGCAAATAATATAAAAAGCAGTCATTAATTACTAGATAAAATAGCACTCTATATAATGTGCAAATTTAAGTTCTTGGTTCTTTTTGTGTAACAAATAGGGGAAGGAAGAAAAAGAGGAAACAATAACGGCAAATAAAAAATAAGTGATTAATTATTTGGAAAATCTTCAAATAATAATTTTACCACATTTATTTTATTTTTGAAATTTTGAGCAATTGTTACAAAAGTGTTGGGGGGTATTGTAAAAACTGAAATTTTTCTGAAAAAACTGAAAATTAAAAAAAATGTATTAATAAATACATTATTTAAATATTAAAAAATAAAATAAATGCCGAAAAAAACCCTAAAGTGATTAATATTTTGGAAAAGCCTCAAATTAACATTTTACGGCATGCATTTTATGTTTCAATATGAATTAAATTATTAATCAAATTAATTTATTAATAATACAATTTTTGAAATTGAGCAATTTTTACAAAAATCGGGAGGGGGGGGGCATTATTGTTCAAAAATGTATTATTAATATTATGTATTATTATGATTTATTACTCAAAGCATTTGCGAATAATAACAATCACTGGCAGATCCGACCGAAGCAGAACGCAAAGGTTAATGGAACGATAGAGTAACGGCGTCATCGCGTAACCTACGGAAGAGTGCGAAAGCTCCGGACAGACATCGCCGAGAGGCATCACGTGATGCCGGTGATGACATCATAACGCCCTCGGTGCGGCAGATATGCAAAGCGGCAAACGCCACCGGAGGAAGAGCGAAAGAGCAAGAGGAGTCAAATCCAGCCACCAGCGGCTGGAGAGCAGAAACGACGCCCTCGTGGTTCCGTTCCACTTGGTTTGAGAGCATTTTGCCAGGCGCTGGTCATTTCCCTCAGATACCCTCAGCCCTTTACGTCACTCGTGATAACGTGACCTTTCCGTTAGCGGCGTCGGCCACTCGCGCTCTGTTTGCTCAACGCGCCACTGACACCAACGCGCTGGGTCGGGGGCGATGGGGCAGGTGGGCGCCTCCAGGGCGGAGCCAAACTTTCCACATCCGATCCGGTTACTTCAGCCGCGCCTTCACCCGCGCACACGTGTCCGGGCCAATCAGAGCGGCAGGCGGGCAAGAGAGAGATACTGAGAGTGAGAGACAGACTTAGTGAGTGAGAGAGAGAGAGAGAGAAAGAGAGAGAGATACTGAGAGTGAGAGACAGACTTAGTGAGTGAAAGAGAGAGAGAAAGAGAGAGAGATACTGAGATTGAGAGGTAGAGAGAATGAGAGAGACTTAGAGAGAGAGAGAGAGAGAGAGAGAGAGACACTGAAAGAGAGAGAGAATAAGAGAGAGACTTAGAGAGAGAGAGAGAGATACTGAGAGAGAGAGGCAGAGAGAATGAGAGAGAGACTTAGAGAGAGAGTGAGAGAGATACTGGGAGAGAGAGAGAGATGTAGAGAGAATGAGAGAGAGAGAGACTTAGAGAGAGATACTGAAAGAGAGAGAGAATAAGAGAGAGACTTAGAGAGAGAGAGATACTGAGAGAGAGAGGCAGAGAGAATGAGAGAGAGACTTAGAGAGAGAGAGAGAGAGAGAGAGGCAGTGTTAATTTAATTGACGAAATATTTTCGTTGGGACTAAATTGGGACTAAAACTGAACTGAGTTTTAGTCAAAAGACTACAACCCAAACTAAATGAAAAATCCTAAAGCGGAGAGGGGAAAGCCGCACACCTGACATGTGACACGGCGGCGCAGACGGGGGCACATCAGGGGGCGGGGCGTTTAATTGGCTGTAATTTATGCGGTGACATGGGCCGGTGTTGATGCGGCCCGACAGCTCCTCGTCTCCGCCCTGGAGGAAGTGACCCGCCCTAATGACACACCAAACACGCTGATGACGCTCGCCCTTCACCTCCGCCTTTCAAGTTCAGGTGCGTGTTTTTCCCATTCGTCTCGGTTTGTGACGTGTGTGTGTGTGTGTGTGTGTGTGTGTGTGTGTGTACCGCAGGGCTGGCGAGGTCGGGCGCTCAGCAGGCCGAGTATGTGTGTCCGGTGTGCAGCAAGAGCTTCAGTCAGCCCAGCCATTACCGCACACACATGAGATCACACACAGGTGAGTCACACACACACACACACTTAAGATATGTCCAATAGTCCATTTGTTGCTGTTTTTTGCCATTTGTGTGTTTTACATGAACTCTACATTTTTTTTACATGAACTCTACAACTTTTAATAAAATTTTTGCACTATAAGCACACACAGATTGATATTTCACGTGTTTTGTATGTGCACTTAAAATACAATGAGTAGGTTTGTATATATACAGCATTATAATAGCCATTAAATTTATATTGAAATGTAATACATTACAATTGTAGTTCAATTTCAAATATATGCAAAAAATACAGCAAAAAAATATGATGCATATGCATACATTTGCAGTGAAATATATCATTACATTATATAAGATATCCACCTACATATATACATACATACACATAAGTGTACATATATAGTGTGTGTATACATATTTGTATAAAAATATGTATATACAATATATAAATTTTAAGATTGCATATTTGCATGTTAAAATGTCAATTAATTTATTATGATATATAAATTATATATACACTATGTTTGTGTATATATAATTTATATATCTTAATAAATTAAAATTCACATTTTAATATGCCCTTTATAATTTCTCAGCATCTGTTAAAGCTAAGTGTGTGTACATGTTACTATTTATTTATACCTTTGCGTATGTGTGTGTGTGTGTGTGTTTTTATGTATAACAGACGATCACACTGTCCTTGGACTTTTCCTTTTTTCCGCCGCATATTTGCGCGCGGCTCTGACCTGTGGAAATTGTATACATTATTAATCAGATGTCACTTATAGAGCTGTAATTGTGCATGTTAATGAGCCGAGCAGTCGCCAGTCCAGCCTGATACGCGTCAAACGCTCGCTGAGAAAATCTGACAGTTTGCCCTTGTCTTCTCGTCAGACCACACACACACACACACACACGCACGCACGCGCGCACGACGAAGAAGTGCTTATCAGATTTTCCGCGACGAGACTCTAAGGCGCAAACGTAAAATTTCAATAAAATCTCAAATTCGGACCAGGTGAGTTCTTTAGCCTTTAGCTGACCTGCTAGCGCTTTGAGTTACTCACAGTCCTAGCAGTGTGAGGAGACACACTTCAGGGCCACTCGGATCAGGACGAGTGTGTGTGCTCTTTTTTTCTCGTAGCGTGACGCTCGCACTCGCCGAGCTGATCCCCAGTGACAGAGGGCAAATGCTACGTTTTACTGAGGGAGTTTTCATCCCCGCGCAGCGTAGACTCGCAATCAACGTCATCAGTGATTGCTCTCCTCAGTGTGAGCTTCCAAACGAAGCCGGTCAGAAGCCCCCGGCCTCCATTAGCATGCACACTAACTCTATCTGTCACTTTAAATTGCTGGTTTCAGTTCACTGTCTGCCGCAGCCGCGCTAACCGCTGATGCTAATTCAGGGCCTTCGCGGCTAATGCTGGATGAGCGGGTGGATTTGCTGCTCAAACGGATTCCTGGTTGGAACGTGTTCGATACTTGTTGTGGAAAAGCCGAGGGGAAATGAAAGCGGACGTGATGTAGCGTCGTCACATGTTTACGAAGGGCTGTGTGTTTACGTATCGGTTTGGTTTTATTTTGTCGTATCCACTAGATTTGATTTGGGGCCAAGAGTTCACTTTAACGTGTTCGTCACCAACCATCGTTTTTTTTTGGGAGTTGAGATTTCGATGGCCAAATTGTCTCCCTATAACGTTTTACTTAACCGTTACGATTTTCTTTTAAATAATTTTTGGGACAATCGAAAGAAACCAGTTGGCCAGAACTGGTGCAAATAAGTTGCGTTTGTGAATTTGGTCATCACAGATGGACATTGCTTTACCGTTGTGAACTTTTTTTAAGCCGTGGCAGTTCTCGACCCTGTAAGAAGTGTTAAGCCCCGTTACTTTGCATTTTTCTGTTGAGATTTGATTTAAAACGTTTGATTTATATTACGATTATGATTTAACCGGCCACCTTGCTCCCACAGTGATGTTTGAGTCCAATGGACTCTTGGGAACTGGATTCCAACCTCTACAGAAGCCCCCAGACAAGTATGTTTCACTTTTCGTTCGGTTGTTTGAACTGTCTGTGTGTGTTGTGTTGTTTCTTTTTTTTTTCCGTCTCTCTTTGAAACTGTCCATGTTGTCAATCACGTTTCCATCTTTCTTCATTCATTCTGTGAAGTGCAGTTTTGCCATTTCTCAACGTCCAACGTCCAACTCGACATCGGAATGCGTTGTGCTTAACCACGGAGGCTTGTTTTCCTCACGGCAGAGATGCCCACCCTTAACGAATCGCCGCCTTTGCATGTGTTGCATATTACAAATGGCAAACGTAGGCCAAGAGTAAAGGTCAGATTAGATTCCTGCTGCAGTCTCTCAGAAGTTCTGACAATAACCTTTAATGTAATTTGGTGGCTTGGGCTTCAGATCGGGGGTTTCTCTCCGGCCTCCTCTGGGGAACCGTGGTGGCCCTGTGCCGCAGACCTTATCAGGCATCTAGCGCAACTCTGCCTCAGATAGTTCTGATTAATTGTGTCTGTCTGGCTTTTTTCCATGAGGCGTGATTTATGATAATACCCCCTTTTCCCAGCCCCTCGGAATGACAATTATTTCCTAGTGGATAATTCATTCATTTTTCAAAAATAATAATACGGAGAAATTGAATGGCAGACTCATTTGTTTTGCTCAGGTGCAGGGGGATATTTTTACGCAATCGCACGCGGACAGCGTTGTACATCAGTCTAATTAAACAGCGAAACTGGGACTCTGACAATTATTCCAGTGCTGAGGCCCAAACAGACACGGGCAGAAGGAGAAACTAGGTCTGTGTGTGGTTGTCAGCTTCACCTCTTCCTGCAAACTCGATACGGCCAGACTTTCGACATGTACGGTCAGCGCGGCGTCTTATTGCTCAGGGGAAGGCGGGCAGAGATCTCCGTGTCGGCGAGTTTGCGTGTTTGTACGAACAGCTGACAGAAACGGAAAACAAAAGGCTGACGTCCCCTCGGGGGGGGAACAGTCAACCGTCTCCATATGGCACGTCATCAGCCTATCAATCATGCCTCTGCCCCTCCCAACCTGCCTCTGTTCTTTCCTCTCAAAGGAAGGGTAGTGATCTCGAAGAGCGGCCCTTCGCCATCACTACCACATCACCTGTCTCCTCTCTGGCCCCGACCTCGGTTTCACCTTTCACCTGGCTCTGACCTCATCTTGTTTGTCGTCTTCTCCGTCTGTGTTTCAGGTGAGCGACCTTTCCAGTGCCGATACTGTCCCTACAGCGCCTCGCAGAAAGGCAACCTGAAGACCCATGTCCAAACCGTGCACCGTCTCGCTTTTGACAACGCGGCGTACCCCGACAGAAGACTCCGGCAAGCCTCCACCACTGAACCCACTGACCCCACCGGACCATCCCACTGAGGCGCCATCCTCAACCTGAGACCACCTTGGTTCAGTAGTGCCCAGATAGACATGGGCAGTCGTTTCTTCTGCTCCCACCACCAAGACAGACTTGTGGAATTGAATTCTTGAGTGTTTTTAGTTTAGCTTTCCTGTGTGTACTTTTGTTTCAACTTAACAAAAAGCTCCAGTTGGAACCCACCCAGGGCGTCGAAGAGTGGAAGACGGGCCGACGAACTGCATCAGTGACCGTTTTGGAGAACTTCTGAAATACTTGAGGTGTAAAGAGCCTTCAGAGATGGAGTACAACTATTGACCTGCTCCCCTCGAATCCGAGGACTTCTGTTCATCCCCGAAACTTGAAATGCTGCCTCCGAGAACCCCGAATGACTAGCTGTTAAACTAAATAGCCTTAGTGTGTGTGTATGTGTGTTGGCGCGACTGTGTTTTTCACATTCTACTTCTCAGGACTTGAGTGATAATTCCAAAGCCCTGCATGGAAAGAAGACATGCAGTGAAACAGAGTACGTAGAGTTTGGGGAATCTTGGCGTAGAGACGAGTGTGTTTTGTCACTGGTTGGACAAACACTTGGCACTATCATCAAAATATGCCCTGGACATTTTGTACTGTGGTATCAAAAAGAGTTTAGAGGTGTTTAAACAGCATGTGTAGTGTGTGACATGTCGGGGTGACACTTGTGTTGAGCTCGAGACTCATGCCATATTTTGTGTTAGTGTCATTTGGTTGATCCAACAGAGTCATTGGTTGATTGTTGACACGTTTGCCTGATTCGAGCGATTCCGAATTCTTATATCCCAAATACATTGGATTCTGCAACAAGCCATGTTATAATGCTCTAGTTTTAAAAAGTACAAAGTTGTCCGCGTAACCAATAATTAAATTATTGCATCGTAGAGAGGCTATAGTGGAAGACAGAGGTTAGTGCGTTTTATATTGCTAATAAATAAAACTTTAGTATGGCATATTTTTGTAGAGGTTACCGAATTAAAGCAAAGCGTTTCTTGGCCATATATTTGTACGGATGTTGTGTACTGTAATTTGGTATTTACAGATGTCAGCACAGCTGGTGAACGTTTAACAGACATGTATCTAGAGCGTTTATATTGCATACATCAGTGCATGGATCATTCATGACTTTGCGGTCCAACTAAACATATTTGAGAGTTTTATGACAAACTGGAGTGCTGAGTGTTACGGAGGGCCGTCGCATTTTCGTTGAGTCTTAACCTTTGGTTTATCCGTAACTGCGGTTTTGCAACTGGTGTCTGGGTGAAATGTGACTACTTATTTACTGGCATTGACACGCGGCATTTTTAAGTAATTTTCCAGTAGGCTGTAAGAATTATAAATAGTTTTTTCCTTTTAGCGTTTGACTAAAAAAAAAAAAAAATCCCTCACGAGTACTAGTCCCAGACCACCGAAGAAAGCGGAATAGCATTTTATGAAATCATTTTGCAATTGGAATTTGTTTCTTTCTTGATGTAACACTATTAATTTTGTGCTTTTGAGTAGATGTAGGACATGAATGTATGGAATGTACTTGTGTGGTTTCTAAGTTTTTTTCTTTTCTTCCCTCCATATATTTTGTTCAGTGGAATACGCAGAAGTTGTCAGCCGTCACCCTCGGATTATTTCCAACATTCACTGTTAATTTTTGAAGTTTTGAATGCTTAAATTAAACTTTACCCCTGGATTTTGCCTCTATGTGTTGGCTTCTTTTGTTCATTAGTAATTACTTTCACGTATTGGGATGCTTTTTCTATTCATACATTTATAGAATTTTCTAGTTGCATAGGGTTTTAAGAGTAAGGTCGTGTTGACTTTAATGAATGCATGTGCGCACACACACTCACGTATACATGAGGACTGCTTGTTATACATGCTAGTTTTACGCAACAAAATGACATCCTTTTATAAATAAATTCAGAAGCCACGATGAATCATCTGTGCCATCTCTTGGTGAATAATTCAAACCAGTCGAGATGATTCGTCAATTTAGATAAACGAGAAACATTACGTCACATGGGACGGCGTTAAAGTTAGAATTTATCTTTTCGTTTTAAACAAGGATCCATTTGAAAAGCTCAACATTTAGTTCAAAACTAAGAGGTTTTGCTTTAAATATTAATTCAGAGACAAAAACGTATTTGATGGAATAAATCCGGGCACATTTTTGATTTATTGATGAGGATTATGTCAGTATCGTACACACACACACATTTTGGAGACTACGACATTTTAAGTTCATTTGTATAGCGCTTTTCTTTGTGCGAGACCAACGCAAAAACGCTATGTGAAAAAAAGTCTTATTTGATGTGATTTTAAACGCCATGACGTATCTTAAAATGCGATGCCAGCTCTTCTCGGACCCCTCTGTGGTGTGTGTTGGTTCACATGGGCACCGGGTCCGTTGCATTGTAAACGGCTGTTAATTGCATTGATCCGCGCTTGTGCGTGCACAGCAAACGCCGTTCCTCCGCCGCTGTGACAAGCGACTCGCGGTTATTCTGCAAAGCAACGGCAGGATTCTGTCGGATTCTCACCACACACCACCGTGGGGCGCTGCTCGGGTCCGGTCAAAACTGATGAAAAATAGAGATTGATGGAAGAGTGGAAGTGTCGAGTGAAATGAATGGGTTTGGAGCAGGGTTGCTGTGGGTAGAGCTGCTGCTTCACAGCAAGAGGAACCAGAGTTCAAGGCCTGGTCAGGGCCTTTCCGTGTGGGGTTAATGTTCCTGCCGTGTTTGCGTGGGCTTCCTCCCACAGTCTACAAACTTCCATAACCGGAGAATTAGAGACTCCAAAATTGCCTGTAGTGTGGCTCTACGCAATTAAAAATGGATGAATTCTGTAAAACCAATGTTTAGTCCAGGCAATACAGACCATGTTTAGTCAAAATGGCCCAAACCATTGAGGTTTCAGATGGGATCTTGATCCACCTCTGTTTACGAAAATAAGCTTTAAAATGCCTTAACGTTTAATATCAAGTAAGCTTGAAATGCGGATGAAAATGGTTACGTTGACATTTTGTGTCAACAAGATTTTTCCAGAACTAGGCCAAGCGTCTCGCAAACTTCCCTTAACTGTCTTCTTTACTCTGTCACAATATACAGTGATGTTTTTCTCAACTGTAGCCGGCTGATTTGATTTCTCTATTTCCTGTCTTGGGCGTGGCAGCATGTTATGTCTACCGTCACCCCATCTTTCCTCTTCTGAATAAAGATTATAAAGGAGGAGCAGAGACAGAAGCTGAGAGACCTGACGGAGACGGCTGCGAAGTTAGTCTCAAGTCTGTGCTCACTCCTTGGCGATTTTGAAACGAACTTTAATCGCCGTGTCGTGTGTTTTATTTCTCTATATAGTGCAGCCGTTTAGGCAAAGGACCGGTTATAAAAAGATTTCGGACCCAACAACCTCACTAGAACCTTCTTCCCAGGTCAGAGCAGAACTGTACGCCGTCTTGTAAAAAAAAGCGAAGGAGACTCGTCATATAGTCATGGGTGAGTGGAAGAGAAGTCCTTGTGTGTTTGCGCGAGCCCAATCACCGTGCGACAAAAAGGCCAGACAAATTTACAACACTTCAAGTGTTTCCGACACCTCGACAGTGTCTGCGGCGGGAAATATGTAAATCCGCTGCTAATCAAACGATCTGGAATTGCAAATGCCACCGCGAGGTCGCGACCCAGAGCCTTGCTAATGGAGGGTTTAGGGCAGCGGCGGAGCAGGTTAGAGTGACGGGTACCGCGGGGTTGAGCGCGGTGAGCGGACCCCTGGCGGACGACCTCTGCCTGCAGGCCCCTCACCATGCTGACAGTAATGAATGGAGAGAGCTGTTTATGCATATCAACGATTATTTACGGCCAAACAGCTGAGAGAGCCAACGCTAGTCATCAGGGACACGGGCACTCGCTTCTGTTTGTCTAGCTACGGTGTTGTCGAGTCTGGCAGATGAGGGGAAAAGAAAGTCTCTGGATGGTGCGCTTATGAATGAATCTGAAATGCTTCGAATAGAGAAGGTGTAAATTAACATCACGGCGATGTATTAACTGGGGGAAACGGGGACAACTCGGATTAGCTTTGTTGTAATTATGCGAGTCAACGTACAGCAGTGTTCAAAGAAAAAGGGCAGAATTTGGTTCCATTGTTTGTAACGCGTGCAATTTTTGGGAATCGACTTTCGCAAGAACTTTGTTTTTGTTCCGAAGAACAGAAGAAATCCAGCCCTCGCCCCACGCTTCAGAGAATCTACAAACGTACAAGTCGAAAACCACCCGAATGGCTTTATTTCACACTCCAACAATGGCCCAAAGTTCAAACGTCCACCAGAAGTAACTACACCACCTCACTGTCATTTCACCGAGCATGTTTTAAAGACAGACATCTACATATAATGTTTACCCAATTGAATATTTAGTACTTGGACCTGATTGAAATCAGGTGGCATAGACACGGAACAAAAATCAAATTCAATAAATGATGAATTGTAGCTTTCATCAATTACACACACACTATTGTTTTTTTCAATGCACTGAAGTTAGCCAAGTGTCATAAAACATTAGGAGTTGCAAAAAGTGACGAAATGTTGGACACTTCATTCCAACTCACTCATGTCCAATGAGTTTGAACACCAACGTTTCTCTAAATAATGACTAGTTAAGTGATGTTGTGTGTAGGAACTTATTGTTTTGAATCCAATGGACATTTGTATCAGCTATGAAATTAGTATGTACAAAATTACCATATTAAGTTGCACCACTAGTAAATTTCCATTTTCTTATCCAACCACATTTAAAGCAAAATTGTTCCCAAATTATAAGGGTCAAAGTCACTTTTTAAAACATTTTGGGTGATTTTAGGTGTGCCTTATAGTTGTAAAAATACAGTATACATGATCAAAGAGCATACATTAAAAAAAAAAGAGTCGTGCCTCTAACACCTTCTGGTTTCCACACAGAGTTGAGTCAGATATGGAACAGACTCAATCCCAAATATGAACCTGTCAGGTAGGTTTTCAATCAAGCCGCGAGCCTTTGTCTTTCAGCATCGTTGTCAACGCTTTTATGCCTCACTGTGTGATTCGTGACTCAAATCAGCAGAGGAGAGAATTAAACCATATCTAAAGTATGCTAATCAGAAGCTATTCAGTCGGCCCGCACTCTCAAAAGTGCAAATGGTTCCCAGGACATCCAGTGACATTTAACATCGCCCTCGCTAATTTGTGCTTAATAGGCAAAAAGTGATTAGCATTAACATTAAAGACGTTTCATACATCCCCCTTCCTATTAATTTTCTTTTTTTCTCCTCCTGATACTTAACAGTTGATGTACGTAGTGGGATCCTCCAGCTTAAACTAATGCTGCGCTTTTGGCAGAAATCCTTCAGACGTAGAGCAGCGGCACCAGAACAGTCTCGTTTTTGACAATAAGGGGGGAACAAAAAGCAAAGTGAACATGTTAAAGGAGCATTTAAAGTAAATCCTGTAATACAGAAGCCGGGGTATCAGTCAGACTATTTTCACGAATGGTCCAGTGTTGAACTAAAGCGACTAAAACAGGATTAGTCAGAGCTAATTTTACAGCTTTTCTGCGTTGCCCAACAGATGCACGTGTCAGATGTTCATCTAGACCAGCCAGAAACTGTCGGATAAATAGTGGAGCCACGGAGTTAAAGTTCCTCAGCACTACGCCCGTCCTCTCCTGTCAGTGGCTAAGCTGGTGGCAGAACTTCCGAAGCTCGGGCTAACAATGCCCTACAAGTGATGTTCTCAAAGTCAGAGAGCGGTAAGGACAATGGTTCAATCACTTGGCCTTCAACGCAAACAACTTCTCAAACCTGGGTGGACTCGTGGGAAATGGGCAGAGCCAATGATGACGGACAGTCCAATCTCCCAACCAGACACCTCTAAGAAGGACATAACTCTGGCCCGCTACCTTTGGCCCAGCCAAAGCTGAAGGTGATAAATGTATATTGGCAAAGTGTCTGTGCCAATGCTATTAGCCTGAAGGTTTAAACTCTTGTGTAATTTTCTTTAGGGACTTCTTTATAGGCACAGCTCGCAGTATTGGCAACTGAGATGGGAAGAGTCGAGTCTCCCGAACCACGTGGAGTGGAATTTGTGATGAGGTCTTTCCCTCGCATTGAGTTGCAATGGCTAGAAGAGGAAGGGAAGTAGGAAAGGTAGGAAATGCTTGCTACTGAGTAATAGTGCTGATGTTCCTAAATAGATATTTATTTGACACGAGATGAATGGGCTCTGGGAAAATACAAGCAAGCGGTGCACTGCTAGTGGATGGAATGGAAATGCAAGTCTTTAACACACAGTTGGGTTCGATTTATTGTGGTTGGATTCTCAGCAAATTCATTTTATCATGGTTCCACTTGAAAATGTTTAGATTTTTACAATGATAGATGAAATAATTTGGAAAAAAACATTTTCACAAACTTTTTAAAAAGAAATATTGTACAGTGCATCATACCGTCATACACAAAAAAAAAAAAAAAAAAAAAAACACAAAATCGCCACGTGAATGTTCATCACAATTGGGGAAATGAGAAGACACATTCAACATATGAACCCAGCAGTTATTTCTAGAGATTTACAAACTCAAAATATTCTAACAAATTATGATATTTGTAATTTTATTATATATTTGGAATTATAGAATTATAAAGTTTAATTGCACCAAGGTGGTGTAAATTGCATACAACTTTGGCATGCTAACCGAATAACCAGTACGTTTGAAACTGGAAATAAATGTGATTTAGAGAACACTATTTTAAATAAAGAGGTTTTTGCACATACCTGTATATCGCGTTTTCACAGGCAGGTGTCAGACAGCAGGTCCATATATGTTTTATGATACAGTCGCCTGGGATGATGATAAAGTCAACCAAAAATTGTCTCTGATGAGAAAAAGGCTCGTCACCTTGACATTTTACATTTCACACGTTTTAAGAGAAGCATTTCCATTTAGAAGCTACTCTTTAAAAGCTTAATATAAAATAAATTAAAGTCGAAATGAACCAGTCATCCAGAATTTATGGCGCAAAGCGTGTCACCTTTAGTGTGTAGTAGCTAGCACACTTCATTCGACTTTAAACCAGCGTTTCTCACCCTCCTCTCTTTACAAGGAACACAAGTGTCAGTCCTCAGACAAATACCTGCAAAGACGAAAAACAGAGTAATTTGAGTCTTTTGTAATACACTTGACAATCAAGCTGGAATCTTTCACCTCAGAAATGCTAATTACTCGCAGCGGGAAAGCGTTGTGGGGAAGGGCGCGCGAGTTTAATGTATTCCGCTGTTGCCATAAAGTCGACAAAGCGGAGCATTTGCGTGCCCGAGTACCTTAAGCCAAAAGCTGAGGGATTATTGTTAACGGAGAAGACCTTTAATGAGCCAAAAGTGACTTTATAAAGGTGGAGCGGGTTTGGAACGTCAACCGACGTCATCACGCGCGACTTCATTTTCGCGCTTGACTGCTGAGGAGGATTAAACGCCGCTGCACGTTACAGAATTGAAGTTCACGAAACAAGTCTATAATCGCTTACTTATTATTTTCACAAGCCTGTGATGCTCTAAAAGTGAAGAGTAAAGACCGCTCGTCTCTCGAGAACGAGAAGCGTAACACGAAAAACATTCACGTGGATTTTTATGGTGTGGCGTTTTTTTGGACGCATGCTGTAAGAGATGCATTAAAGTTCGCACACTTTTTCATAAATTAATCCCGCATTTTTTAAACGTCACATTAGTAAGAAAAAACGAATAGATGTTTAATCGCATCAGCGGACTTTTATTCTATAATTAAAGCTACCGGTAGATGGCGCACTGCGGCAAGCGGAAAGCCCCGGAGCAAGGTTTTTTTTTTTCTATTTTTTTCTTCTTTTCTTTAGTGTTTTTTTTTTACAACATCGCCTCCAGAAAGTATTTCTTATGTCTTTCTTTCTCTCTCAGCTCGCAGTCAGAGAAAAGCGCACAAGTGAATATTAACCACATGCAATTGACATTCTTCCTCATGCTGAATTCCACACATTTGCCTAGAGCCGACAACAAAGGTCATGTGTTTGATTCCCAACGAAAGCGATACGATATTTCGACAAACCTGTGGAGCAACATACATATTTAAAATAAAATGCTTTATGATGATACAATACCATTTGAGTTGCGTTTGCTGGCACTTTGTAGTAATCAAGAGAGTTTTGTCTTGATTTGATTTTTTTTTTCGTTCCCCGTCAGATGCTCAGTATCTTGACATGCGTTCACGTAATCTTTCTCTCTTTCTCTCTTCGCATCTGAATCCGCCGTGCTGAATTCCACACATTCACCCAGAGCCGACGTTTGCACCAACAAAGGTCATGGGTTTGATTCCCGACGAAAGCGATACGATATTTCGACAAACCTGTAGAGAGAGAGGGAATGAGAGAGACAGAGAGAGGGGGAATGAAAGAGTGAGAGAGAGAGAGGGAATGAAAGAGTGAGAGAGGGAATGAGAGAGAGACAGAGAGAAAGGGAATGAAAGAGTGAGAGAGGGAATGAGAGAGAGACAGAGAGAAAAGGAATGAAAGAGTGAGAGAGGGAATGAGAGAGTGAGACAGAGAGAGGGGGAATGAAAAAGTGAGAGAGAGAAGGTATGAGAGAGAGAGTAAGAGAGGGAATGAGAGAAAGACAGAGTGAGAGAGAGAGAGAG
>MU204349.1:1054980-1062531 GCA_017309775.1 Paedocypris sp. Pulau Singkep | reverse complement strand
GAGAGAGAGAGACAGAGAGAGAGGGAATGAGAGAGAGAGAGACAGAGAGAGAGAGGGAATGAGAGAGAGAGACAGAGAGAGAGAGGGAATGAGAGAGAGAGACAAAGAGAGAGAGAGACAGAGAGAGGGAATGAGAGAGAGAGACAGAGAGAGAGAGGGAATGAGAGAGAGAGAGACAAAGAGAGAGAGACAGAGAGAGGGAATGAGAGAGAGAGACAGAGAGAGAGGGAACGAGAGAGAGACAGAGAGAGAGGGAATGAGAGAGAGAGACAGAGAGAGAGAGAGAGCGAGCAACAGAAAATAGGTGATTTGGGAGAGGGAGGGAGTGAGAGAAAAGTGGCAGAGTGATAAAATGAAAGAGAGAGAAACAGGAGAGAGAGAGAGAGAGAGAGAGAAGGATAAAAAGGGAGAAAGAAAGAAAGAAACAAGAGGGTCATGCGTGTGAAAGAAAGGAGAGCAGGAGGGGCGGGCAAAGAAGGCTGACAGATTAAACCGAAATGTAAGGAATGAGAGAAAGAGGGAGAGATGGAGAGAAAGAGAGAAGGGCAGAGAAGAGAGAGAGTATAACGGAAAGTAAAAGAGTTAGAGCGAGAGAGTGAGTGAGAGAAAAGTGGCAGTGATAAAAAGTAAGAGAGAAGCAGCAGGGAGAGAAGGATAGAAAGGGAGAAAGAAAGAAAAAAGAGGGTCAGTGAGAGTGAAAAAGAAAGAGAGAGAAGGACAAAGAGGGTGTAGGACGTAGAAAATTATAGAAATGGTGAAATAAAAAAAAGTGGGTCAGTGAGTTTGTGAAAGAGAGATGAAGGCATGGAAGAGGAAAAATGTAAGAAAAGAGGGAGAACTAGAAAGAAAAGAGAGGATGGGATAAAGCATATGAGGGATGAAAAGAACATATATGAGACAGAGAAAGAGAAGAGTGATATAATCAATAAGAGAGAAAATGAGTGAAAGAGCAAGAGTCTAACGAAGAAAGATAGATAGAGAGCGGCGATGAGGGTTCCTGAGAGTAAGAGAAACAGTGAGAAATAGAGGGAGATGGGAGAGAGGGAGTAAGAGTGTGATGGAGAGAAAGAAAGTGGCTGAGAAAATGAGGGTTGAAAAGAGGTATAGAGAAATCGAGAATGAGAGAGGGAGTAAGAGTGTGAAAAACACACAGAAAAAGAATAAAGAGTGTGTGTGTGTGTGTGTGTGTTTGTTTGTGTGTGTGAGAAAGAGAAAATGAGAGAGGCCTTGAGCAGAAGACACACACACACACACACACACACACACACACACTGTGTTCAGCCTCGTAGAATCGTCTCCATGACGAACAGCAAAAACTCAAACCCGCTTTTTGCGATGACTTGTCAGCATATTTTCCGGCAATAACATCAGATCTCCGAGCAAAGCCATTCCTCCTGCGGTCACTCCTGTAATTGATCCCGGATCAGGATATTGATGTCTGGCTCAATTAGCCTTAAACTGGCGATGTTGGAGATATTCATTTTTGGAAACAATCTGCCTTTATAAAGCGGCGCATTAATCATTAGTAAATGCCACTTAACACAAGGTTAATTACGCTCTTAACGACTGGCAGAAGCGTCGTGAAGCTGAGAGCTCTTGTATGTGTAATTTGCTCATCATAATCTCAATCATAGTACGTTTTAAGTGGCTGATTGATGGACAGGAAATAGAATCTGCCCATCGTTTTAAAAGATAATAGAAGACTTTATACACGCGGGTCAAGCGGCGGGAACAGAGGGCAGGAAGTGTGGAGCTCGGGATGATTCTATTTCCATGAAAATGAATATTCATTAAGCTGCTCGAGGCCTATTTTAGCTTCACTCGGAATTTGTTTTTTTTTTTTTTTTTTTTTTGGATGGAGTTGAAATGTGCAAATAAATGTCCTTTAGACATAGAACGAACAAATGAAAAATAGAACAATAAAGGAAATTAAGTGTAAGAATTAGTTCAGTGTATGTAAATATCAATACTTGTTTTATTTCTATAAAAACATAATTACCCCAATAAAACAAAAAAAGGTAACAAAAAGTAATCGTTAATAATAAAATAAGATAACATAATTATATATCTGAAAATTAAAAACATGGACAAGTTAAATTATTATTTCATTACAATAATAGTAATAATAATAATAATTTAGTGCATATATATTTATAATCCTATTATCATAGTGATACATGTCTATCTTCTTATAATGAAAACATACATGTACGTAATAGAAAATTACAATTTTTCAACTCTTTTAAAACGTATAAATTATTTATTTTTACTAATATTATTGCCTCTTTTTTTACATACCATATTAACGTCAATAAAAGCACCATCCTGACTTTTCAGGAACAGAATTAAAATTCCCCCCCAAATTTTTTTTTGTTGTTTTTTACATTTCTGGTTCGATTAAGTTACAATAACTTGTATCATTTTAATATCATTTTAAAGTCGATTCTAGTCAGAACTTCATTTCCCAAGAGTCTTTGCACCAGTCCGCGCATGCACAAAGCAACTGCGTGAGGCCCGTCGAGCTCTCTGTTTATCTGACGCCGTGAGAAGAGAATCGAAGCAAAGGATTATTAACCCCTGTTAATCAGACCAAGCGTTTTGATTGTGTCAGTTCCTTGGATTTTTTACTCCATTTTCGGCTGTTTTGACTCTTTCTGCGATGACACATTGGACCCGTTTGTTTTTGCTAAGCTAAGCTAACCGGTCGTGGTTTGTAGTTTCTGTTTGTTGTAATATTAAAGATTGTAATTGTAACTTAAAGATTTAGTTCTAGAGTTCTATTTAGTTCTACTATCTACTAAGTTTAGTTTTGTCATCTTACTTCTTCCAGTGTTATTTTGTCCCTGTTAAGTGTCGCGGCGTCTCTAATGATTCTTTATTTCTGTTATTGAGCCAATAAAAGCTTATACTGTATGTACATCTGCCTACGCACTATTTAAAGACGCACATATAAATACGACGCGTTTCCGTTTATTTGTGATTGTTCCTGACTTGAAATACGGAAAAATGGGTGCTTATATTTACACGCATATTTGAAATTGGCGATTATAAGCACCCCGCTAGTTTTTGAGTGTTGAAAATTAAAAAAAAAATGGTGCTTCTATTCGCGTAAATACGGTATAAATATGTAAAATCAAAAGGTCATTCCAGTCAAACCAGCGTTTGACAAAAGCATCACGGCGACTCATTTAGACCAGAAGATTTATTCTTCCCGGTCATGGAGCGAGTCGCCGTTTAAACTCCAACCGACTTCTGCTGCTTTCAAATGAAAACTATTGATTTAAAGTCCGTCTGCGGTGGATTTCATTTGTTTGTGAGAGCGTGTGTGAAAACATACCGGCGTGTTTTACCTGCCATCTGAGGACCTGATCTGAAAAACAAGCCCATGAATCAGAAGCAGATTGATGACTCTTCACTCAGGGCAAACCAACACTTCACTCGCCCAAGATGAATCCGCACCTTGTTTTTTTTTCTCCGCGTTTTTTTTCCCTCACACGTCGAGCGCTTAGCAGATCCCTCGCCATCCCGGCCCGCGTTCACACCTTGTACGTTTTCATTATGCCACGCTAAGTGGGCGGCCCGTGCCATCTTTATATGATATTGTGGGTAATAATCACTGCTATCAAGGCCGTCCTCTCTCGCTTTGTTCCGTTTCCCGCGCACATGCCTATTCTGGGCCTTTACAATAGCGAGGCGAGGCGGAGGAGGCGCGCGGTTGGCACAGCGTGTCATTAACTCTTTACCGCCAGACAGCAATCTGACTTCCTGCACGCCAGTCCGCCGGCCGCTCTGTTTATTAGCACGTCCCCTCACCCGCCAGCACTTAGCTAGCGTGTTCACTTCAGGCGGATAAAAGGAAGACATCGCGGGCCACGATTGTGTCGAAGCGCAGACGAGTTTATTAAACGATCGCAAAAAGTTCGGTCAACTCAAATGCACATTTTTTTTCTAAAAAATGTAGGCGGAAAGTACAAGGTATCTACTTATGGTGGTTATAAATGACAATAACAATTTTTTTGCGTAAAGTTTCCGAGTTTGGCTCAGTGAGCACATTTAGCATTTACAAGTACTGTACAATAAAATAAAATTTGTTCACAGCTCCGGTGCTAACGTGTCACTTCTGAGAATTTCAGCCAGGTAAAAGGAAGCCATCGCGGCCAACAACGTCAAAGCACAGACGTGAAAAAAATTGCGCAATTTTTCAAGAGTGTTGCGAGTTTATTAAACGATCGGAAAAGTTCGGTCAACTCAAATGCCCATTTTTTTTCGGCAAAATGTCAGCGGAAAAAAAAAGGTCAATACTTAGGGTGGTTATAAATGACAATTTTTTCACGCAATGTGGCGCGTTTCTTTTTTTTGCGTAAAGTTTTCGGGTTTCGCTCAGTGAGCACAATTATTACAATAAAAGTTTTAAGGGTTTTTTTGTTCACTTTGGATGCATAGGTAAAACAACAAAACCAACAGCCAATATAAAATATATGATTAATATAAAATACACACGCAAGGGAGAAATATTGCAAATTTTGATTAAAAAATTTAAACCCTCCCCTAAAAATCGTACCTTTCAAAAATTGAACTTTTAAATAAGTTTATGCTGAAGTTCTGAAAAATAGTAAAAAAAAAAAAAAAAGACTTTTCACACATACACAAACCTTGCTACAGTCGAAGCTATGAACTATTAACACAAAGCTAACAGCTACACAAGTTGCGTAGATAAATCACGTCAAACAATTACACCTGCTGAATTAAGACACTTGTGGTTTAATGCTGCATATAATAAAAGCATTATGCAAACTAAAGCTCTGGCAGGGAGTGACGGAGGGTCTTAAATCACCCTGAAGGGGCTTTATTGCGATTACAACCGACACAAGCTAATAAATCAATACATAAAGCTGAAGTAGTGATTCAACTCCAAATGATTTTATTATGTACAACTAAAGCGTTCGCTGAATAATACAACCCACTGCAAACGTCAAAACCAGAAAAACTACAACGCGGTGAAAGTGACTCGTATCGATTGTAATATTTAGTATTCAAACTGTAGGCCACGCAGGCCCGGACTCTCTGTTCAATAATACATGCACGCGGCCAGTTGTTCTGAATAAAGAAGAAGAGGATTATACAGTCCAGCCACTGTCCAATGATTTTTAATTATCAGCTCCAGAACCGTCAACAGCCCCGAAACCAGAGCAAAACGCTCAGTTGTTCTTAACAGCCCAAGGTGAAGAGAATGAATGAATATATTTCAGCTCCACGCCACCTCGCTCTCAATTTACACGCTCCGTCTCTGAGCTGCAAAAACCCAGACGATAATTAAAAATTTGCTGGGAAATGTATTTTAAAAAATGCTTTAAGTATTTATACACACACACATAGACACACACACAAAACGTGTGGCAAAAGTATTTACCTCATACAATTATGTAATAAGCTGAAAAAAAGTAATGTGGTGCTTTGTTACAAAAATTGCATTGTTTCTTGTTTGTTTTTGATTTTATATAAACGTGTGTATATTTATATAATTTTCTAAACAAATATATTTTTTTAAGAATTTGGTTCAATAGTTGAATAGTTATCATTAGTTATTTTTTGATGAAAAAAAAAAACGTTGGGAAAATATATAAAAATGTATTTTAGTATTTATAGAAAATTTATATAAAAATGTATTTTAGTATTTATAGAACAGACACACACACACACAAACACACAATGTGTGACAAACGTATCTACCTCATACAATTATGTAAAAAGCTGAAAAAAATGTAGTGTAGTGCTTTTGAAAATATTGTTTGTATATATATATATATATATATATATATATATATATAATTTTTATATTTAAAACATATATTTTTAAAGAATTCGGTTCAACAGTTGAATAGTTACGAATAGTTAAATAATTAAAAAAATAAACATTGGGAGGACCAGCTCACTGAATTCATTCTCTTCTTTAGTTTTCCATCCATCCATGCGATTCATTGAGACAGACATGCAAGTATTTGCAGACATAAAATGTAAATAAAAAAAAAAAATGTTGGAAAACGAAATGCTTGTGTGCGCCCCCTGGTGGCCAGGGTTGCTCCGAGCAGTCTAGGGGCCTTTCGTGACGCTCTAATTTCAAACAAAATCTAGCCAACTAATTAAAAAAGCTGTTAAAGTCGACCCAAATGATCATTCCACAAAATTCAACCCCTTTTTTAACACTCCGCGATGCCATACGTGATAGTTTATTAAAAAGCAAACTGTAAACACGACGCCTCGCGAACAATAAAACACCCAGCCTACGGACCATAGGTGACTCGGGAACGACAAAAAGCGGAAGATCTGGTGTGAACACGACACCACGGCTTGGCATTCCACACGTGTGAAATCTCGGTCCCATCTCGCCTCGTCTCGGGGGACGTCGGGACAGGTGGCCATCACAGCCGAAACAGATGCTGAAGAGAAGCGCTGCTGATGAGACTGTCTGGCTACTGAGAGGAAAGACAGTGGAGATGAAGTCAGCACTTTCCTTCCACTCGGTCAACGCCGCCACGTCGAGGCACGTGCAAACTCCGTTTAGAGTGTGAAAAATTGAAAAACAAAAACAAAAATGGCTGCGTATGTTCGCGTAAATACGGTAATTACTGACCAATACATATTCTGATCATATCTTGAGACTGATAAATAAAGGCATTTCTGTTCTTTTTCCTAATCACTAGCTCTTACTTTCAGGGGAGGTTTTCTATTTTTTGCTCAGTGTATTATTTAGATTAAGCTAAAATTTTGTAAGAAATTGGTCAGCCTCAAAAAGTTTCAGGCCATGAAATTTGGGCTAAAAACTAATAAGCAACACAAAAAGACGCTTTGTTGTTTTCACGTAACAGTGTGTAAAGAAGGTAATGAAAAACGAAATCTTTCTCAATCACGGCTGAGATCTTATTTACAGCAGCTAGTGGTGTAAAGTACTTGAGTAAATGTTGCTACTTAAGTATTTTTGCCTACTTTGCACTTGTACTGAGTATCAAATCTATGAGAAACTTTTACTCTCTACTTGACTACATGTGTGATTGAGTATCTGTCTCTTTACTCCACTACATTTGAATGGACCGTCACTCGCTACATTGTGATTGTATGCGACAAGTCGGTATCTTTTTCTACCGCGGTTAATTTCTCTCTCTTTCTTTCTCTCTCCGCTTCCTCCCACTTCTCTCTCTCTGTCTCTCTCTCTATCTGTCTCTCCTCTCTAATGGCTTTTCCTGCCTCTCTCTCTCTCTCTCTCAATCACTCTCTTTCTCTCTCTCTCTGAAAGACAGTGGAGATGAAGTCAGCAAGTTTCCTTCCACTTGGTCAACGCCGCCATGTTGAGGCACGTGCAAACTCCGGCTCCCCAGTGGCCGAGGCAGAAAAATAGCTCTGGGCGAAACACACGTCTGTTTTTTCCTCTCGGATAAAGGGATTTGGCTCCTTTTTTCTGTCAGTTTAACATACGAGGGTGTTTCTCTGGCATAAAGAGGCTGTTTCTGAGAGCAGGACGCCCTGAATGGATGGCTCGCACCGTAGAACCTCTCC
>MU204349.1:1039980-1044980 GCA_017309775.1 Paedocypris sp. Pulau Singkep | reverse complement strand
CTGGAGCTTAAAACCAACAGACGTTCTGCTGGTGCGGAGAAAACAGCATTTGATCTCTGAAAGAGCAGCCGCCGCCGCGCTAATGATGATACGCAAGCGCCGCTAACTTTCCCCGGGAATGTGAGAGTGCGAGTGGTGGAAGACGGAGACGAAGAAGAACCCGGCAAAGTATGACAACTCCCAAAGGTGAGATCTGTGCCAATGATTTGTTTGCTCTTCCTCCGGGGCTTCGAGAATTCGTTTATTTTTCCTGACGTATTTCCATCCGATTAATTCGTCTCTTTTTAAGGTCAAGTTTGCACTAATATCTCCAAAATAAACGTCCCAGAAGAGGGACGGATATTGCACTCGCAGCGCGGCGAGCTTTAGGAGTACAGCTGTAGGAGGAAGCTCGGAGACGTGATGTTGAGGCGTCCCAGTCGAGATGTTAGCGCGGCGGAGCTGTGATCGCTATCATATCACGCGGCCTCATGCCGACAGCCGTAATTATTAGCTGCAAACGGACTCAGCTTGAGCACTATTAGAGCGGATTAACAAACGCTCCCGCCATCATTAACAAAGGTGCGAAAGCAGGTGTTTCGAAAGCGAATTAACATAGGAAGGAGTAGGGGCGGGCGATACGGGCAAAAATTCATATCACGGTATTTTCTACTGTACAGACGGTATCGGTAATTTATCGCAGTATTGGGGGGGGGCATTACATTTTAATAGACCGTATAAACATGATTGGCCAAATTTGGGAGAGAGAGAGACAGCGGGAGAGAGAAAAGAGAGAGAGAGTGAGAGAGAGAGAGAGAGAGAGAGAGAGAGAGAGAGAAAAGAGAGAGAGAGAGAGAGAGAGACAGAGAGCGTGAGCGGCTTCCTACAGTAGCTTTGTTTCTGGTCTTCGTCGCTTTTCTTGTCGCTTTCTTTTCTTTTTTTCCAAAAAGTAAAATTTGTTTACGATTTTCAAAATAAAACAAGCAGATTTTCTCGAGCGCGTCTTTAAAACTAAAACAGTCGCTCTTCTCTTAAAGGCACAGCGCAGAAAATTGAGCATGTGTGATCTATTAATTCAGTCTGTTACACTGCTTTCTGTGTTCGATTAGTAATGTCTGTGCCGTCATTGATAGTTGAAAGTTACAACTTGTAACGAAACTAATGTGTAATACTGTATTAAGGTGTTTATATACTTAGATAAAAATCAAGTTCAAGAATTATCACGGTATCCACGGTATTGCAAAATCCACATCGCGGCACATCTCAATACCGCTATTCACGTTAATACCGCTATGGTCAATAATACAGCCCTAGGAAGGTGCGTCAGCTGCTGCGAGCGAATCAGACGCGTCGTGAGTGAGGGAAAGCAAAACATCTCCAAACTCGTCCCGACTCCTTCTCGATGTTTCAAACTGCCGGGACGCGCTCCATTTTAACACGTGATTAAGCGGAACGCGGGACGAGGGACGGGATGGGAAGACAATCGTCGAGGGAACGCTTCCGTGTTTCTCGGCAGATGTTTGCTCATTGGCAGACTGGAGAGCTCTCCCCGAGGAAAGAAAGTGATGAGGTTTTGGGTGTTAAAAAGAAGAAAAGAAAAGCTCTAGCGGTGTTTGGTAAACGGAATCTTAATTTGCATTTATTATTCCTGTTACCGCTATATCTGCATCTATTCCATCCCTGAGGTAACAGTTCCGGGCGGCACGACACATCACTGCACTTGCTTTGTGCGCGTAAGATTACTGTATTTTCACACATTTAATGTGCCGAAGAGCTGCCGACACGACGCTAAAGCTACATCAACACTTACTCTGTTTTTTTAACTGTTCAACAACGTAAAACCAGTGATCATTAACCTGTGGCCCGTGGGCCGGATGGAATTAATGCGGCCTGCTCTTTTACTTCTAAAGTCAGAAACTTTACTCATCTAAAACCATTTTGATGAATAATCACTCTTAGATGGAAACAACCCTCAGGCATCTGTGAAGGACACTTTCTGCAAAACATCTGTCACTTTCACCACGACATTCTGAAACTGCTTCTGAGAAACACCTGCAGACAAACTCCTACTCCTGTTCTCAATGTGGAATATGTTCAACATTACCACTTTAAAAAAAAAAAGAACAAATAAAAATGAAATGAAAAAATCATGCTTGTGTAACTAGAATAACGTAAATTGTATTTTCCGCAAAACGCACATCAAAGTCACGTCCGAGCCCAGATTATGAAAGATCGGGCACCACACTGCAAATAACTTTTTTTATTATGCTAATGAAGTGCGTTTGCAAGTTAGCCTTAACAAGGCTAATGTTACGTAAAAATGTAATGTAACAAGACAAACGCTTGAAAATACAAAGAAGCATCTTCTTATCCAACTGATTCAATCACAAACAGTTTCCATTTCCTTTCATTTCCTCTCAAATGTCAAATCTCAGGTTTGATTTATCGAAGACCAGGATTGAAATGTCGGATATGTCGAAATATTCCCGTGTAGCTTCGCCGTGGAAAACGGCATTAGTTGATTACGTGAGAGTGCCACCCACCTGGGGCAGAACTTTGGGAAAAGACCAATAACGACAATCGATGAAGTCCCCAAACACACCTGGTTTGAAGCACCTTGACCCCGCGGAGCTACAGGAACACGGGGGCAGTAGAGGCCTTCTGTGCTGGTAGCCCTCGCCCTGCCCCGCGTTGGCAGGAGAACAGACAAGGGCCTCACCCGCAGGCTGCTGCCTCCTTTACATTCACGCTCCCAGATCGGACGCCCTGACGGATGCCAGTACACGCGCCCCACAATCACGGGCCCACCTGCCCGAGCATAAGCACCAAAACAAGGGTCAGCAAGACGTGTCTGATGGGGCTAGGACCCTTGGCTTCACCAGGGCCGCCGACTCCATTCCGGCACATGTACGGACGCCTCTGTCAACAAACGGATCGCCCGTCTCCACAGTAGAGGAGATGTCGGTGACTGTCCTCTGCGACTTTAACTGGCATGTATGGCGCCAAAGGGCATCAGGCGCCAAAGACCGGCCTCGCACGTGCTCAAGTATGTCCGAACCACGCAACACGCTGTTTCCAAACGGGTCCTGACCTCTAGCTCGGGGGCAAACAGGCCGGCTGAAGTTATTCATGTGGAGTCTGTGTCTCCTCCACCATCTTCACTCGCACATAAGGAGCGTTGGCTTGTTTACCACCGCTCTGCTCTCGCCTGCCAGGGACCGTTCTAATCACATTAGCGCTTCTGCATTAGCAGTTTCACCTCGTACGTCTCACGTAATGGCCGACACGTGTCGTAGATCTTGATTTGCGCGGGACGCTCTTCAGCTCAGAGTCCAAAGTCTCGGAGATCCAAGAGTTCCGAATCTGGTTCTGAAAGCCACGCGTCAACCTGCTCCAGCAGGACCCCCGGGGCCCGCCGGAAGCGCGGGATTCTGGATGAGTGGCGGCGGAGAAGAGCGGAGGAAACTTTTCAGATGAAGCTACAGATTTGGACGGCCACCAAGACGAGGACAAGCCGATCGCTTTCCCTCCCCGGCGCCTCCTTCGCGTTCTGGCATGACACGTGGTCCTCTGTGTGGAGCGGTGGAGAGGAGAGGAGGTGAGAGAAGGAAGACGGGAGAGAGAGAGGGAGCGTCTCCAAGCACAATCGATCTTTGTTGAACAAACTCCGAGCAGATGGCGCTGTGTGTTGGTGACACATTGCCACCCACGCTGCCGACTGACTCACTGTTTGCCACGTTTGTGATAAATCACTGAGCTTAAACGATACTGTACAGCAAACAGCCTTCACGTAAACACACTGCGCTTTGATGTCGAGATGGAAAGTGTTTTCATGGCATCGGTATTATTAGATTCGCCTTCGGTTTCCATTATGAGGTTGGAAACAAAATGTGGTCAATTGTATGAACGTGAAGGTGCAAATTTTGATGATTTTTTTTTTACTATTAATGGGTCGCCTCACACCCACTAGAACGCAGAGTAAATTTTGCCGGGTTTATTCTTGCTTGCGTGGGTTTCTTCCGGGTGGCCGTTTCCTTCTTCCACATTTCAAATACTCATTTTAAGAACAATTGGAGTCTGGAAAATATGTCTGGTAAATGAGTGTGACTCGCTCTGTGATTGGCTGGTTACCAATCTAGGGGGTGTGTCCCACCTACAGGCCCAAAGCTGCTGGGATTGGCTCCACCTCCAATCACACAAAAATGGAAACGGTTCAGAAAATCGATAGAGCAATTTTTTGAAATATAAATAATAAATAAACAATAACAATAAATAATACTAATAAATAAGAAGAAGAAGAAGAAGAAGAAGAAGAAGAAGAAGAAGAAGAAGAAAAAGAAAATTAAACGGAGGATTTAAGTCAAAAAAAATATTTAGACTTTACTAAAGTGTCTTTTGATCAAACGCCCCGAATAAGTTTGTTCAAGCCAACAAGAACAAAAATGCTCAAAAATCTTCCAATCTAGAGTTTGTTTTCCTGCAAATCCCAGCACAATCCGAGAAGTGAGATGTTTGTCGTCTCTAGAGTAAAATCAGTTACTCGGTTCTCTAAAAAAAGCTCTTGACCACCAAAGCCGTGTTGGCAACTAAAGGCCGTGGGTTCGCCCAGCATGAAACCCCAGTGCTAGATGTGTGAACCTCACGTTCAACGCTGGTCCAGAACTTGACTCATTCGGCCCACTACAGAGCTGCGTCTACACGGAGCACTTCTCCACTCGTCCAGGCCAGACTTTAATTGGTCTTCTGTGCTAAACTAGATGAACATCGTCTTGTCCCAGATGTATGAAATACATTTCAAGGAGAAACTGGGCTGGGCGGACGGACGGACTATTCTAGAGAGACAGGAAGTCTTCAGTGGCTCTATCTCTGATGAGTATCAGCTATTAGCTGCTTTGGGCTGGATATTCTCCTGGGCTGCTCCGCTCTCGTCTTATCACGCCTGTCCACCTGTCACACTTGGCCCTCTGTCCACTCCCCACTGTGTTACTGTTCTCACACACACACACACACACACACACACA
>MU204349.1:1038240-1039880 GCA_017309775.1 Paedocypris sp. Pulau Singkep | reverse complement strand
AAATAATAAAAAAAATTATATATATATATATATATATATATATATATATTAGAATATAAAAAAACTGTTCTGTAGTGATAGACGTGTGTGTGTGTGTGTGTGTGTGTGTGTGTGTGTGTACAGTATAGTGTGTGTATGTATATATATATATATATATATATATGTGTGTATATATATATATATATATATATATATATATATATATATATATACACATTTATATATACACTCTATTCATGTTTAAAATCTATTCTACATATACATTAAATTATATTAATTATATTTACACACAAAATATTTTCAGTTCAAAACTATTCCTAATACATTTTTAATACATATGTGATTGTCAATTTATTCAACATTAGATGGCTTATAGTCTTAATTAAACTGTGTAATGACGTGTATAATATTTTATGGATATTTGAAAAGAATCTTGAAAAGTCGAAAGAGAAGTAGTCGCATATTATTGCATATTCATATTCAAAATAAAACCCAAGTTATCATTTGAAAACAATTGTTATTAAAAACAACAATAATATATTGTTGTATTGTTGCTATATTGCTGTAAATAGTGTTCTAAGTGTGTTATGTTATTATTATTAAGTACTGCGGCATTCCAGTCATTTAATAAAACAAGGAATGGACTTAATATTTCCGTGTAAAAGTCTTGTTAAAATAAACCCCCCCAGAAATGGCACAAGACTGTCCCACACATCGAGCGGAGCCAAGACTGGCACTGCCGCCTCCTTTCTGCACCAGTAGGTAGATGACAGCCTTCCATACACAAAAAGGTCTCTGGCAACCCCGAGGAGACGAAACAAGACGCATCATGGCGAATCATCCATCAAACCAACGTGTGCAACGCTCAAAAACCCAACCCGGCTTCCACCAGCCAAAGGTCATCTCACTCAGGCCCAGCGTGCCAGGCCTCCTCGCCCCATCACCAGGACGTGGAGGCGTGACGGAGTTAGAACCCATGTCACCCTGGAGTCACGCGCTCTGACGCTAACGTCTCACACCATCACAAAGCGCCTGAGATTTATCAGCCGTGTGTAAATAAGTAAGACTAGAGTTTGAGTCTGCGCTGAATATTCCCGTCTGGTGAAATATCGACGACTTAAGGACGGTAAATATAGGAACGGTTTTTCAGAAGAGAACAGTCATCCACGAATTAATCTGGCAAACTGCAACTTGAGGTTGTAAAAAATGTCATTTGATAAAGTTGATAAAGTTGGAACACACACACACACACACACACACACACACACTGAAACAAATATACACACAATTGCGGTGTTCCTCTGGCACTAACCAGGGCGTTTGGATTGACCCCTAATTAACGACGAGCAATTTAAATATCTGTGCAAAACATTGTTCAAAACATCAAAAATTCGTCATCTACTCACACTCGCTGACGCGGAAAAGCTTACCCATGCATTCGTCTCATCAAGGCTGGACTACTGCAACAGTCTTGTTGTTAGGATATTGCCAAACTACAACACCTTCAAAACAGCGTTGCCAGAATCCTTACAAAAACCAGGACATTTGACCCCATCACCCCCATTCTTCAGTCTCTTCACTGGCACAGGACTTGGACTCATTTAAAACCAATCTGAAGACCATTTTATTTTCCAAAGCAT